>JBBDGP010005119.1:0-90235 GCA_037952835.1 Lithobates septentrionalis
GATCCTCGTATTCGTGTTATCAAGGAGAAGGACCAATACTGGCTGGCAACCCTCCTTGATCCCCTTTACAAGGGTAAGGTTGCGGACCTTATCTTGCCATCGCAGAGGGAGCAGAGGATGAAACATCTTCGGGAGGCCTTGCAGAAAGGTCTGTGCAACGCGTTCCCAGAGACTGGGAGGTTACCAACTCCTGTTTCTGGACAACGTGTTGCTGAGGCTTCGGTCAGTCAAAGAAGGAGTGGTTCAGACAATTTTTTGGTCCGCAGCTCCAAGGTATGATCGGTTCCAGCAACCATCGCCAGCGTCTGTTTTACATGGTGCAGGAATACCTAGGGGCAAGATCTGACTTGGACACCTTTCCCACTGAAAATCCTCTGGGTTACTGGGTCTTAAGGATGGATCACTGGCCAGAGCTTGCACAGTATGCAATTGAGCTACTGGCCTGTCCTGCATCCAGCGTTCTTTCAGAACGCACAATCAGTGCTGCTGGAGGCTTTGTAACCGATCACAGGGTGCGTCTGTCCACCGACTCGGTCGATCGACTGACCTTCATAAAAATGAATCAGTCTTGGATCACCACCAGCTACCAAGCACCTGATGCTGATGTAACCGAATAATTTTTTTTGAAATCTCAGATCCCTTCAAAGACTGCCTATGCTGATGCTGAGTGACTATCCCTGAGTAATTATCCTCTTCCTCCTCAATCATCACGCTGATAGCTTGTAAGAACATTTTTGGTTCTGGGCGCCACCACCAGTGCCTAAGGCCCAATTTTTCAGCCCCTGTTTAATAGGGGCGTGTAATTACAATTTTTGAGGCAATACTTTGCAGCAGGGCTCGTTTCTGCGTTCCAACTAAAGTATCTGTGAGGGGTTGCAGTGTTGTGGCACCAGCACCAGTGCCTAAGGCCCAATTTTTCAGCCCCTGTTTGACAGGGGCCTGTAATTACAATTTTTGATGCAATACTTTGCAGCAGGGCTCGTTTCTGCGTTCCAACTAGAGTATCTGTGAGGGGTTGCAGTGTTGTGGCACCAGTGCCTAAGGCCCAATTTTTCAGCCCCTGTCTAACAGGGGCGTGTAATTACAATTTTTGATGCAATACTTTGCAGCAGGGCTCGTTTCTGCATTCCAACAAGAGTATCTGTGAGGGGTTGCAGTGTTGTGGCACCAGCACCAGTGCCTAAGGCCCCAATTTTTCAGCCCCTGTTTAACAGGGGCGTGTAATTACAATTTTTGATGCAATACTTTGCAGCAGGGCTTGTTTCTGCGTTACAACTAGAGTATCTGTGAGGGGTTGCAGTGTTGTGGCACCAGCACCAGTGCCTAAGGCCCAATTTTTCAGCCCCTGTTTAACAGGGGCGTGTAATTACGATTTTGGATGCAATACTTTGCAGCAGGGCTCGTTTCTGCGTTTCAACTAGAGTGTCTGTGAGGACTTACAGTGTTGTGGCACCAGCACCACCACCACCTCCAAAGGCCCAATTTTTCTGCCCTTGTTCAACAGGGGCATGTAATTACAATTCTTGATCTAATATTTCACAGCAGGGCCCATTTCTGCACCCACCAAGAGCGAGTGAGGACTTACAGTGTTGTGGCACCAGCACCACCACCAGCACCAAAGGCCCAATTTTTCAGCCCCTGTTCAACAGGGGCATGTAATTACAATTCTTGATCTAATATTTCACAGCAGGGCCCTGTGACGGCTTACAGTGTTGTGGCCACAACAACACCTAAGGCCCAAATTTCTGCTGAGTATATAGGGCAGGCCCCTACTTTCAAACAGCTAACTTACAAACGACTCCTACTTGCAAACGGAAGGAGAGAACAGGAAGTGAGATGAAATCTACCCCTAGGAAGGGAAATTCTCTCCTGTAAGAGTTAATATGGGAAAAACATTTCTCCTTTCCACTGATGCTTTCCAATCCTTGTTCCACAAAAAAACCCAAATTTTCAAAAAACATTTGTCATTGGGACAAAAAGTGAGGTGAAATCTTCTGAAGAGGAGGAAAGACAGCAAAACAAATGTCACAGGGGTGATAACCCTTCCCTATGTTTTCCAAAAAGCTGAAAAAAAAATTTTTGGCTGGAGCTAAATATGTTAAAAATGTACCCGTTCAAAATTACAAACAGATTCTACTTAACAACAAACCTACAGTCCCTGTCTTGTTTGCACTGCCTGTATACTCCTGTTCGGAGTATATAGGGCCTGGTGGCCCCACACCTTTCCTTAATTTAATTTGGGTGCGGGGTTCCCCTTAATATCCATACAAGACCCAAAGGGCCTGGTAATGGACTGGGGGTAACCCATGCTGTTTGTCTCACTGATTTTCATCCATATTGCCAGGACCCGACATTACATTAAACCCGCAAGCAGTGTTAAATGAGATTTTTTCCTTTAAAAATTACATTTTGTGCAGGGACTGTTCTAAACACGGGAAACACACGCCACTTTACAGGCATACTATAGACACCCCCCAGGTACGATATTTAAAGGAATATTTCACTTTTTTTTTTTACTTTAAGCATCATTAAAATCACTGCTCCCGAAAAAACGTCCGTTTTTAAAAGTTTTTTTGCATTGATACATATCCCCTGGGGCAGGACCCGGGTCCCCAAACCCTTTTTAGGACAATACCATGCAAATTAGCCTTTAAAATGAGCACTTTTGATTTCGAACGTTCGAGTCCCATAGATGTCAATGGGGTTCTAATGTTCGTACTAATTTTCGGTCCGTTCCCAGGTTCTTCTGGTGCGAACCGAACCGGGGGGTGTTCGGCTCAACCCTAGTGAGCGGCCATTGCACTTATTGGTGGAGCGTATCTATTCCTCTGGATTGAGCACCGGACTGCATGAGCTATTTTTTTATCACTGGATTTTGAAGCAACAATCTAACAGCTTCAATAAGAGATGTGTGTTTTTTGATACTCGCCTTTTCTGCACTGCACTTTCTGTTTTTCTGTCTCCACATATTGTGGTCAATGTTGAGTATTATTCAGCATTTATTCATTAATTACTGTATGTTCGGTGTCTGGTGGACACAGCCGGTGACAGATCGCACCACTGCGTGGCCCCACAGCTGCACAAGAGGCATGTTCTGGGGGGACGTCATATGACGCCCTCCCAGAACTATAGTTTCCCCCCTGCCCATCAATTTACTATAGGCCGGGTGGGTAGGTTTTAAATACTGAATTCCAAAGGGAGGGAACAGAATTGCAGTACCATAAAATGTGGCTAAGAGATCCAACATCTCCACAGTTACACCAGCATTGGGGTGAAGTAGCAGGATAGTATTTAGATTATCTAGAAGGGGGGAGATAAGAGTAATTTTGAACATCAACTCCCTATGATCAGCAGATAATATTCTGCAGGGTGAGCATTTTTTTTTTTCTTAAAGCTTCATCGTTAATTTTTTCCACACTAATTCCGATTTGGGAAGAAGTTGAAAGCAAACTGAAGTTTTCATCAGTGACATTTATATCAATCGATAATCGCTTTTTTAGATAATTACAGTGAAATAAAATGAGAGGTGTTAATATAACTGATATGCTCTATTTTGTTGTTTTTGTTACTGGTGTGCATTAATTTTTCTTCCAGCACAGTAATCTGTAGACGTATTTCTTACTCTGGGAGGATGCAAAATAATAGATAAGAGGATCCAGACAACAGTTTATGCTGCTGATACCGGTGCAAATCATGTAGGGAATATAGAGAGAGACATCATGCGAAAGAAACTTCACATAGTGAATTAAATGAATGATAATCATCGGCATAAAAGAAAAGACAAACACACTCAGAACAACTACAGTTAGGCGGATAGCTCGGGATCTCTTATGTGTGCCATCAACTTTTGAACTGCTGAGACTGCGGATGATTCTAATGTAGGAGAAAGATACAATACATATCTGTAACAAGAGAAATGAGATGGTAGTGGTGCCATAAAAAAATAGAAAGTCTTAAAATCATCATAGTTCGGGAATTCATGACATAACATTTGCGTGTGATATGTAGCAATTTGTTGTTTTATGAGAAAAGGCACAGTGCCAGCCAATGAGATGACCCAGATGACACCACACACCAGCCAGGCTCGTTTCACTGTGCGCCAGAAGAGAGACCGCACTGGGTAGACTATGGCCAGGAAACGGTCCACGCTGATACTTGTCATGAGCAGGATGGAGCAACCCATGTTTCTCCAATATGCTGCCGCGACAAAGCGACACATTCCTTCTCCAAAGATCCAGTTGGATCCCGAGAATCTGTAGACAATATGAATAGGCAGGACGCTAACGAAGAGGACATCTGCAGTGGCGAGGTTCAGCATGTAGACCACTGCCGGCTTCCTGACCTTCATCTTCACTAGGGATGAGCCGAACACCCCCCGGTTCGGTTCGCACCAGAACCCGCGAACGGACCGAAAGTTCGCACGAACGTTAGAACCCCATTGACGTCTATGGGACTCGAACGTTCAAAATCAAAAGTGCTCATTTTAAAGGCTAATTTGCATGGTATTGTCCTAAAAAGGGTGTGGGGACCCGGGTCCTACCCCAGGGGACATGTATCAATGCAAAAAAAACTTTTAAAAACGGCCGTTTTTTCGGGAGCAGTGATTTTAATGATGCTTAAAGTAAAAAAAAAAAAGTGAAATATTCCTTTAAATATCGTACCTGGGGGGTGTCTATAGTATGCCTGTAAAGTGACGCGTGTTTCCCATGTTTAGAACAGTCCCTGCACCAAATGTCATTTTTAAAGGAAAAAATCTCATTTAAAACTGCTTGCGGGTTTAATGTCATGTCGGGTCCTGGCAATATGGATGAAAATCAGTGAGACAAACGGCATGGGTACCCCCCAGTCCATTACCAGGCCCTTTGGGTCTTGTATGGATATTAAGGGGAACCCCGCACCCAAATTAAAATAAGGAAAGGTGTGGGGCCACCAGGCCCTATATACTCTGAACAGCAGTATACAGGCGGTGCAAACAAGACAGGGACTGTAGGTTTGTTGTTAAGTAGAATCTGTTTGTAATTTTGAACATTTTTAACGTGTTTAGCTCCAGCCAAAAAATCTTTTCTAAGCTTTTTGGAAAACATAGGGAAGGGTTATCACCCCTGTGACATTTGTTTTGCGTCTTTCCTCCTCTTCAGAAGATTTCACCTCACTTTTTTGTCCCAATGAAAAATGTTTTTTGAAAATTTGGGTTTTTTTGTGGAACAAGGATTGGAAAGCATCAGTGGAAAGGAGAAATTGTTTTCCCATATTAACTCTTACATGAGAGAATTTCCCTTCCTAGGGGTAGATTTCATCTCACTTCCTGTTGTCTCCTTCCGTTTGCAAGTAGGAGTCGTTTGTAAGTTAGATGTTTGAAAGTAGGGTCCTGCCCTATATACTCAGCAGAAATTTGGGCCTTAGGTGTTGCTGTGGCCAAAACACTGTAAGCCCTCACAGGGCCCTGCTGTGAAATATTAGATCAAGAATTGTAATTACATGCCCCTGTTGAACAGGAGCTGAAAAATTAGGCCTTAGGCACTGGTGCTGGTGCCACAACACTGCAACCCCTCACAGACACTCTAGTTGGAACGCAGGAACGAGCCCTGCTGCAAAGTATTGCATCAAAAATTGTAATTACACGCCCCTGTTAGATAGGGGCAGAAAAATTGGGCCTTAGGCACTGGTGCTGGTGCCACAACACTGAAACCCCTCACAGACACTCTAGTTGGAACGCAGGAACGAGCCCTGCTGCAAAGTATTGCATCAAAAATTGTAATTACACGCCCCTGTTAGACAGGGGCAGAAAAATTGGGCCTTAGGCACTGGTGCTGGTGCCACAACACTGCAACCCCTCACAGACACTCTAGTTGGAATGCAGGAACGAGCCCTGCTGCAAAGTATTACATCAAAAATTGTAATTACACGCCCCTGTTATACAGGGGCTGAAAAATTGTGCCTTAGGCACTGGTGGTGGCGCCCAGAACCAAAAATGTTCTTACAAGCTATCAGCGTGATGATTGAGGAGGAAGAGGATAATTACTCAGGGATAGTCACTCAGCATCAGCATAGGCAGTCTTTGAAGGGATCTGAAAAAAATTATTCAGTTACATCAGCATCAGGTGCTTGGTAGCTGGTGGTGATCCAAGACTGATTCATTTTTATGAAGGTCAGCCGATCGACCGAGTCAGTGGACAGACGCACCCTGTGATCGGTTACCACGCCTCCAGCAGCACTGAATGTGCGTTCCGAAAGAACGCTGGATGCAGGACAGGCCAGTAGCTCAATCGCATACTGTGCAAGCTCTGGCCAGTGATCCATCCTCAAGACCCAGTAACCCAGAGGATTTTCGGTGGGAAAGGTGTCCAAGTCTGATCTTGCCCCTAGGTATTCCTGCACCATGTAAAACAGACGCTGGCGATGGTTGCTGGAACCGATCATACCTTGGGGCTGCGGACCAAAAAATTGTCTGAACGCATCGGTCAGACGGCCACCTTCTCCACCGCTCCTTCTTTGACTGACCGAAGCCTCAGCAACACGTTGTCCAGAAACAGGAGTTTGTAACCTCCCAGTCTCTGGGAACGCGTTGCACAGACCTTTCTGCAAGGCCTCCCGAAGATGTTTCATCCTCTGCTCCCTCTGCGATGGCAAGATAAGGTCCGCAACCTTACCCTTGTAACGTGGATCAAGGAGGGTTGCCAGCCAGTATTGGTCCTTCTCCTTGATACCACGAATACGAGGATCCTTACGCAGGCTTTGCAGGATCAGGGAGGCCATGCAGCGTAGGTTTGCTGAGGCATTCGGTCCAGAGTCCTCTGGGTCACTAAGGACAACAACGTCCGCAGCCACCTCCTCCCAGCCACGTACAAGTCCATGTGTTCCTTGGGACTGATCCCTTAAAGACTGCTGATGCTGAGTGCCAGGCTCCACCTCCATACTGACACAATCTTCCTCCTCCTCCTCCTCCTCCTCCTCCTCCTCTTCCTGTGTGATCGGCGGGCACGCAGGAACACTGTCTGGATAAAGGGGGCCTTGAGAGCTAAGGAAGTCCTCCTCTTCCTGCCTCTGTTCTGCCTCAAGTGCCCTGTCCATTATTCCACGCAGCGTGTGCTCCAACAGGTGGACAAGGGGGACAATGTCACTGATGCATGCACTGTCAGTGCTCACCATCCTCGTGGCCTCCTCGAATGGTGACAGGACAGTGCATGCATCCCTGATCATGGCCCACTGGCGTGGGGAAAAAAAACCAAGGTCCCCTGACCCTGTCCTGGTGCCATAGTCGCACAGGTACTCATTGATGGCCCTCTGCTGCGTGTGCAGCCGCTGCAGCATGGCCAATGTCGAGTTCCACCTGGTGGGCATGTCACAGATTAGGCGGTTCTTGGGCAGGTTAAACTCCTTTTGGAGTCCGTCAGCCGAGCACTGGCATTATATGACCGGCGGAAATGCACACAGACTTTCCTGGCCTGCCTCAGGACATCCTGTAAGCCCGGGTACCTGCCCAAGAACCGCTGCACCACCAAGTTAAGGACGTGAGCCAAACAGGGCACATGGGTCAGTTGTCCCTGTCGGAGGGCAGAGAGGAGGTTGGTGCCATTGTCGCAAACCACCATTCCTGCCTTAAGTTGGCGTGGCGTCAACCACCTCTGAACCTGCCCCTGCAGAGCTGACAGAACCTCTGCCCCAGTGTGGCTCCTGTCCCCCAAGCACACCAGCTCAAGCACCGCATGGCATCTTTTGGCCTGCGTACTTGCGTAGCCCCTTGAACGCCTACGGAGCACCGCTGGTTCCGAGGAAGAGGCCATGGAGGAAGAAGAAGAGGAGGGGGTGGAGGAGAGAGGTGTGTCACAATCAGCATTTTGGAGGCATGGTGGCGGAACAACCTCCAACACTACTGCACCTTGTCCTGCATCCTTCCCAGCTGCCAGCAGAGTCACCCAATGCGCCGTGAAACTTAAGTAACGTCCCTGTCCATGCCTGCTGGACCATGAGTCAGCGGTAATATGCACCTTACCGCTGACCGCCCTGTCCAGCGAGGCATGGACATTGCCTTCCACATGCCGGTAGAGAGCTGGAATCGCCTTCCGTGAGAAAAAGTGGCGTTTGGGTACCTGCCACTGAGGAACCGCACATTCCACAAACTCACGGAAGGGGGCAGAGTCTACCAACTGAAAAGGCAGCAGTTGAAGTGCTAGCAATTTTGCCAAGCTAGCATTCAACCGCTGGGCATGTGGATGGCTGGGAGCAAACTTCTTTCGGCGGTGCAGCAGCTGGGGCAGGGAAATTTGCCTGGTACAATCTGGCGTCGGTGTACCAAAAGCAGATTGCCCACAAGTACTTGGCTGTGACACACCTAATTCTACACCTTCATTCCTCTCACTGCAGGTCTCAGAGAGGACTGAAGGTCTAGTGGGGTTGGAAATCTCAGCTGATGAGGAGCAAGGAGAGATCCTCTTTGTTCTTTGGTGTGGGTCTTTTAGATATGCTTGCCAACGAACTGCATGGCAGGTCAACATATGTCTGGTCAAGCATGTGGTACCCAAGCGGGAGATGTTTTGGCCACGCGAGATACGCTTGAGACATATGTTGCAAATAGCAGCGGTGCGATCTGATGCACTCGTCTCAAAAAAGGCCCACACCAAAGAACTTTTTGAATAACGCGCAGAGACTGCAGCGCCCTGCACATGTGGAGCTTTGGGGTGTGATGCAGTCAATGTGCTGCCCTTAGGCTGGCCCCTGGAGGGCATCCTGCCTCGTTGGTGATGTGCCGCCTCCTCCTCCTCCTCCTCCTCCTCTCTCCTATCAGGCACCCACGTTGAGTCAGTGACCTCATCATCCCCTCCCTCCTCATCACTGGAGCAAACCTGGCAGTATGCTGCAGCAGGGGGAGCATGACTGCCAGATTGCTGTCCTTCTTGGGCACCCCCTCTGTCCGTGCTCATGTTACTGCCTTCATCGAGCTCAGTATCATCATCAGAGCCTTCCAAACGCTGGGCATCCTCCTGGAGCATGTACCCAACACTGTGGTCAAACAGTTCGAGGGAATCCTCATGAGGACATGGTGGAGCTAGGGAAGGAGTCACTGATGACATTGAGCTGAGGGAAGAGGCCGCTGCTTTGCCAGACAAAGCACCCTGGGCATGGGTGAGAGAGGATGAGGAGGATGAGGACGGCTTGGTCATCCACTCGACCAAGTTTTCTGCATGTTGCGGCTCAACACGGCCAGCTGCCGAAAAAAAGGCCAAGCGTGTCCCATGGCCACGTGCTGATGAGGATGCACCGTCTCCACGACCAGCACTAGACACAGAGCCTGCTTGCCCTCTCTTATTGGCTTGTGACTGTCTGCCTCTCCTTCTTGGCCTTCCAGACATACTAATGGCCTGTAGCTGCACTAAGCTGGGATAGAACACCTGTAATTTTCTTCAGGTAGCTTTATATACTGTAACCAGACAAGCCTGCCTGTCAGTAGGAAGATAACAGGAACGGATCTAGCTGAACACTGTGAGCAGGACGCACTGCACTAAATGTAAATAGCAGGAACGGATCTAGCTGAACACTGTGAGCAGGACGCACTGACTGCACTAAATGTAAATAGCAGGAACGGATCTAGCTGAACACTGTGAGCAGGACGCACTGCACTAAATGTAAATAGCAGGAACGGATCTAGCTGAACACTGTGAGCAGGACGCACTGACTGCACTAAATGTAAATAGCAGGAACGGATCTAGCTGAACACTGTGAGCAGGACGCACTGCACTAAATGTAAATAGCAGGAACGGATCTAGCTGAACACTGTGAGCAGGACGCACTGACTGCACTAAATGTAAATAGCAGGAACAGATCTAGCTGAACACTGTGAGCAGGACGCACTGCACTAAATGTAAATAGCAGGAACGGATCTAGCTGAACACTGTGAGCAGGACGCACTGACTGCACTAAATGTAAATAGCAGGAACGGATCTAGCTGAACACTGTGAGCAGGACGCACTGCACTAAATGTAAATAGCAGGAACGGATCTAGCTGAACACTGTGAGCAGGACGCACTGACTGCACTAAATGTAAATAGCAGGAACGGATCTAGCTGAACACTGTGAGCAGGACGCACTGACTGCACTAAATGTAAATAGCAGGAACGGATCTAGCTGAACACTGTGAGCAGGACGCACTGCACTAAATGTAAATAGCAGGAACAGATCTAGCTGAACACTGTGAGCAGGACGCACTGCACTAAATGTAAATAGCAGGAACGGATCTAGCTGAACACTGTGAGCAGGACGCACTGACTGCACTAAATGTAAATAGCAGGAACAGATCTAGCTGAACACTGTGAGCAGGACGCACTGCACTAAATGTAAATAGCAGGAACGGATCTAGCTGAACACTGTGAGCAGGACGCACTGACTGCACTAAATGTAAATAGCAGGAACGGATCTAGCTGAACACTGTGAGCAGGACGCACTGCACTAAATGTAAATAGCAGGAACGGATCTAGCTGAACACTGTGAGCAGGACGCACTGACTGCACTAAATGTAAATAGCAGGAACGGATCTAGCTGAACACTGTGAGCAGGACGCACTGACTGCACTAAATGTAAATAGCAGGAACGGATCTAGCTGAACACTGTGAGCAGGACGCACTGCACTAAATGTAAATAGCAGGAACAGATCTAGCTGAACACTGTGAGCAGGACGCACTGCACTAAATGTAAATAGCAGGAACGGATCTAGCTGAACACTGTGAGCAGGACGCACTGACTGCACTAAATGTAAATAGCAGGAACAGATCTAGCTGAACACTGTGAGCAGGACGCACTGCACTAAATGTAAATAGCAGGAACAGATCTAGCTGAACACTGTGAGCAGGACGCACTGCACTAAATGTAAATAGCAGGAACGGATCTAGCTGAACACTGTGAGCAGGACGCACTGCACTAAATGTAAATAGCAGGAACGGATCTAGCTGAACACTGTGAGCAGGACGCACTGCACTAAATGTAAATAGCAGGAACAGATCTAGCTGAACACTGTGAGCAGGACGCACTGACTGCACTAAATGTAAATAGCAGGAACAGATCTATCTGAACACTGTGAGCAGGACGCACTGACTGCACTAAATGTAAATAGCAGGAACGGATCTAGCTGAACACTGTGAGCAGGACGCACTGCACTAAATGTAAATAGCAGGAACGGATCTAGCTGAACACTGTGAGCAGGACGCACTGCACTAAATGTAAATAGCAGGAACAGATCTAGCCTAATCTAGCTAACTCAAATCAAATGACACTGTCTGTCTCTCTCTCTATCAGCACACCGGAACACACTACACAGGGCCGCCGTGCAGGCGGCCTTATATAGTGTGGGGCGTGTACTAAATCCCCTGAGCCATAATTGGCCAAAGCCACCCTGGCTTTGGCCAATTACAGCTCTCTCTACTGACGGCGCTGTGATTGGCCAAGCATGCGGGTCATAGTGCATGCTTGGCCAATCATCAGCCAGCAATGCACTGCGATGCCGCAGTGAATTATGGGCCGTGACGCGCCACACGAATTTGGCGCGAACGGCCCATAACGTTCGCAATTCGACGGACGGTCGAACAGCCGATGTTCGAGTCGAACATGGGTTCGACTCGAACACGAAGCTCATCCCTAATCTTCACCAGGAATATGATGATCGCCATGATATTGAGAGGAAGAGCCACCAGGAACACAACAGTATAAACGGATGGAACAAGTTTGGTCACGCTCCAATGTGTGAATGGGTTATCATCAATATAAGGTACCCCGCTTTTATCTGGAAATGAAGACACAATATTAGAATAGATACATGATACTGATCTACAGCATCCTACAGTTGGAGGAATTATATAACATAGTTACATACATAGTAGATGAGGTTGAAAAAAGACACAAGTCCATCAAGTCCAACCTATGTGTGTGATTATATGTCAGTATTACATTGTATATCCCTGTAAGTTGTGGTCATTCAGTTGCTTATCTAATAGTTTTTTTAAACTATCGATGCCCCCCGCTGAAACCACCGCCTGTGGAAGGGAATTCCACATCCTTGCCGCTCTTACAGTAAAGAACCCTCTACGTAGTTTAAGGTTAAACCTTTTCTCTTCTAATTTTAATGAGTGGCCACGAGTCTTGTCAAACTCCCTTCCACAAAAAAGTTTTATCCCTATTGTGGGGTCACCAGTACGGTATTTGTATATTGAAATCATATCCCCTCTCAAGCGTCTCTTCTCCAGAGAGAATAAGTTCAGTGCTCGCAACCTTTCCTCATAACTAAGATCCTCCAGACCCTTTATTAGCTTTGTTGCCCTTCTTTGTACTCGCTCCATAAGATATAAGATAAAGTCGATTTAGGCAATGACCCCAGACTGGGTGTGATCACTGTTTATTAAACATTGTTGGATGATGATACACTTTATGTAGTGCTTACAATGGTGGATTCTTACAATTTTCATCTCAGGTTTAATATCTGAAAAGGACAATTTAATACTTTGTAGCCACATTATTATTGGTAGCGCTTGAGTGTCACTAAGTTTATACTTTGAGTGCACAATTAGATTATTCCATCCTTGGCAATATGTGGCAGTCATGTAAGCAATTTTATTATTTATGTTTTTAGGGGTTACTGCGGACTCCTACAACAATAATTGTATGGCTGTGGTCATCACATTCTCCTGAGATAGGGAATGTGTTCCTAGTCCTGGTTTACAACTTTTGATTGGTGAATTAAGGTACCAATGACAATGTGGTGGAACATTTTTACAAATTTTGGATATTACGCACCATTTGTTTGTGGCACCACTCACTACACTACCATTGGCTTACCGTCCAAGCATATACCAGTGAATTGATTTTAGGTGATTTTAAGTTGGGTGCAATATGCTGTGCTTTGTTATTGCTAGGGTTGCACCAATACCTTCCTTTTTATTGGCGTGTACAGGTACCGATACCATTGCAGTGTGATTTGAGCCCATACAAAATGAATGGGCTCCAACTGCACTGCAATTAATCGCACAGGAGTGCAATGTGATTCCTGTACAAATCACATGTGGTTACCCATCCCACTCCTGTGTAAAGGAGCAAATGTCCACCAGATAAATGATAGGACTTTTCAGGCAGCAAGAAAAAGGGGATCTAAGCAAAAATTAAATAAAAATTAAATTTTATTGGTGTATAGGAGAAGATATAAAATTATTAAGGTGCAGAAACCACCGAAAATAAAGTAGGTTAAAAACAACAACAAGTATACAATAACTGTAGCGTTAATGCGTGGTAATTGTAGACATTCATCCCGATGCGTTTCAGGACGCTTGGGGTCCCTTCATCAGGGGCGTTCAAGGTGAGGCAGAGTTACCATAGCATATTCTAAAAATGTAGAACAAAAAAATAGAAAGACAATAATATTGGAAAAAAAAAAGGAGGGGGGGGGAACACGCACACACTATATACATCATGGGCAGAGGGCAAGAGGCAGGAGCATTGTTGAGACCAGGATTGGAAGATTACCTACCGATTAGATGAACTTGATAGTGTGTACACCTCCAAATAGCATGATGGCTGCTGCCGTATGGTTGTTGGATGACACCCCACTCCTGTGTGAACCTAGGCTGAAGTCGCAATGACAAGCTTTGGTTCACACAGGAGCGATGGGAGAAACCACATGTGATTCAGACAGGAATCGCACCTCGTTCCTGTTTAAAATGCATGCAGTTCTTTACAGTGTGATTTGAACCCTTCCATTTTGTATGGGTTCAAATCGCACTGCAAAGTTTACCGATTTAGGTATCGGAACATTTGCACATGTACATCGGTGCAACCTTAGTTAATACTTAATTGCATGTGTATATATTTTGTACGTTTAAGATTTTTTTGTGGAAATATCCTCGAGAGCCAATAAACTGTAGGTAAACTTTTTCACCACTGACACTAATACATTATATATATATATATATATATATATATATATATATATATATATATATATATATATATATATATATATATATATATATATATATATATATATATATATACAGTATCCGAAGGGAGGGGATCATGCTCTGCTTCAGTATGTCACAGTACATGTTGGCATTCATGGTTCCCTCAATGAACTGTAGCTCCCCAGTGCCAGCAGCACTCATGCAGCCCCAGACCATGACATTCCACCACCATGCTTGACTGTAGGCAAGATACACTTGTCTTTTTACTCCTAAACTGGTTGCCACCACACACGCTTGACACTATCTGAACCAAATAAGTTTATCTTGGTCTCATCAGACCACAGGACATGGTTCCAGTAATCCATGTTCTTAGTCTGCTTGTCTTCAGCAAACTGTTTGCGGGCTTTCTTGTGCATCATCTTTAGAAGAGGCTTCCTTCTGGGACGACAACCACGCAGACCAATTTGATGCAGTATGCGGCGTATGGTCTGAGCACTGACAGGCTGACCCTCCACCCCTTCATCCTCTGCAGCAATGCTGGCAGCACTCATACATCTATTTCCCAAAGACAACCTCTGGATATGACGCTGAGCACGTGCACTCAACTTCTTTGGTTGACCATTGCAAGGCCTGTTCTGAGTGGAACCTGTCCAGTTAAACCGCTGTATGGTCTTGGCCATCACACTGCAGCTCAATTTCAGGTTCTTGGCAATATTCTTATAGCCTAGGCCATCTTTATATAGAGCAACAATTCTTTTTTTCAGATCCTCAGAGAGTTCTTTGCCATGAGGTGCCATGTTGAACTTGCAGTGACCAGTATGAGAGAGTGAGAGCGATAACACCAAATTTAACACACCTGCTCCCCATTCATACCTGAGACCCTGCAACACTAATGAGTCACTGTCAGGTCACCTGAGTCCGTAGGTAGTGGACCCTAGGACTGACTGCTGCGGACTGAACTCTGGGAGGTTCAAGAAGCAGGTCTACGGGAGCACCATCACAAATCCCACTGGGTGCTAAAGCATAGATTCCCCAGGGCGCGGATTCTAAGAGCCAGCAGGTGTTCACCAGAGCCTCTAGTGGTGAGGATGGACTGCGCTGCAGTCTGGCTCCAAGTCGCGGCCCCCAGGATCTCACAGCTCACGTTCACGGTAGACTACAGGAGAAAGAGGAAGGAAGCAGCAGGCTGGAACAACAAGGATAGTAAAGGGATAAGCCAAAGGTCGGGGCGACTAGCAGACAAGGATAAACATAGAACACGCCAAAGGTCAGGGTCACAAGCAGACAGGGATAGTCGAGAACAGGCCAGGATCGGTAACTGGAATCAGACGTAGGAGACACAGCAAGTTGCACACGAAAGCTAAACACACAATGGTTGATCATCAAGGTTGGCTTGCAATGCACAGGTTAATATAGTGTTCCTAATTAGAGGCTGAGGTGAAGCTATGCTGCGGGAGGATTTTATAAGCAGTCAGGTGAGGGTGGCTGGCCTCTAAAGGTGAACACAAGGAAGAGAGGTAAGCTGACAGACAAAGATTACTGCATAACCATGACAGTCACATGACACCGGGGAGAGAAAATGGCTAATTGGGCCCAATTTGGACATTTTCACTTAGGGGTGTACTCACTTTTGTTGCCAGCAGTTTAGACATTAATGGCTGTGTTTTGAGTTATTTGGAGGGGACAGCAAATTTACACTGTTATACAAGCTGAACACTCGTGTGTGTGTGTATGTGTGTATATATATATATATATATATATATATATATATATATATATATATATATATATACCTTGTGACGTCAGAGGGGGGTCACCCGTTACGTAACGGATGACCCCGCCCCCCTCTGACATCACGGGGAATGCCACAGGGAAGTCCCCGTCAAGTCCCGTGCATCAGAGGGGGGCGGGGTCACTAGGTGGCCCGGCCCTCCGTTATTTAAGAACCGTCAGAAGACGAGAAGCGTCACAGAGCGGGAGCCTCCCATCATGGATGCGGAGTAGTCCGCAGAGAAGAAGGGAAGAAGATGCCGCGGAGGAAGATGCCAGACGAAAACACCGGAGATAGAACTAGAAGAAGAAGAAGATGGAGGAAGAAACCGAAGGCAGATAGAAGATAGAAGAAAGAAGAAGCATTTAAATAAAGGAATTGTCAAAAACTGTCTCTTGTCATTTTTGACACTTTTTTTGTGAAATGGTAGGGGTACTTTTGTACCCCCTTACCATTTCCCACAGAGGGGAGGGCCGGGATCTGGGGGTCCCCTTGTTAAAGGGGGCTTCCAGATTCCGATAAGCCCCCCCGCCAGACCCCCACAACCACCGGCCAAGGGTTGTGGGGATGAGGCCCTTCTCCCCATCAACATGGGTACAAGGTACTTCTGGGGGGACCCCAAAGCACCCTCCCAATGTTGAGGGCATGTGGCCTGGTACAGTTCAGGAGGGGGGGTTCTCTCTCATCCCCCCCTCTTTTCCTGCGGCCTGCCAGGTTGCGTGCTCAGATAAGGGTCTGGTATGGATTTTTGGGGGGACCCCACGCCAATTTTTTTTCATTTTGGCACGGAGTTCCCCTTAACATCTATACCAGACCTGAAGGGTCTGGTATGAATTTTGGGGGGGGGGGGCCCTACGTCATTTTTTTTTTACATTTTGGTGTAGGGTTAGCCTTAATATCCATACCATACCTGAAGGGCCTGGTATGGAATTTAGGGGGACTCCCCACGTCATTTTTTTAAAAATTTTGCTTCGGGGTTCCCCTGTGGGGAATTCCCAGGCCATTTTTATCAATGAACTTTTATGTGTATTGTCGGACCGGCAATTCATTAATAGCCGCGAGTAGTTTTAAATTACTTTTTTTCCTTTGAAATTTCATTTTGCTGTCAGACTGTTCTAAACACGGGAAACATGTGCCCCTTTACAGGCATACTATAGACACCCCCCCCCCCCCCCAGGTACGAAATTTAAAGGAATATTACACTTTTATTGTTTCACTTTAAGCATTATTAAAATCACTGCTCCCGAAAAAACGTCCGTTTTTAAAACCTTTTTTGCATTGATACATGTCCCCTGGGGCAGGACCCAAGTCCCCAAACACTTTTTATGACAATACCAAGAAAATTAGCCTTTAAAATTAGCACTTTTGATTTCTCCCATAGACTTTTAAAGGGTGTTCCGCGGCTTTCGAATTTGCCGCAAACACCCCAAATTGTTCGCTGTTTGGAGAACTGGCGAACAGCCGAAGTTCGAGTCGAACATGAGTTCGACTCCAACTCGAAGCTCATCCCTACTAGCTAGGAACAACGATCTGTCATCCCCTCTAGTCACTACCATCCCCCTACAGTTAGAAACACACATGAGGGAACACAGTTAACCCCTTGTTCGCCCCCTAGTGTTAACCCCTTCACTGCCAGTGACATTTACACAGTAATTAGTGCATTTTTATAGCACTGATCGCTGTATAATTGTCACTGGTCCCAAAATTGTGTCAAAAGTGTCCAATCTGTCCGCCATAATGTCGCAGTCCCGATAAAAATCTCTGATCACCGATATTACTAGAAAAAAAATAAAATAATAAAAATGCCATAAATCTTTCCTCTCTTTTGTAGACGTTATAATTTTTGAGCAAACCAATAAAATTTGTTTATTGTGATTTTTATTACCAAAAATATGTAGAAGAATACATCGGCCTAAACAAAAAAAAAGTGTTTTTTTTTTTTTTTAATTGGGGATATTTATTATAGCAAAAAGTACAGAATATTGTGTTGTTATCAAAATTGTGGCTCTTTTTTTTGTTTATAGCGCAAAAAATAAAAACCACAGAGATGATAAAATACCACCAAAAGAAAGCTCTATTTGTGGGAAAAAAAAAGACGTCAATTTTGTTTGGGTACAGCGCTGCACGACCGCGCAATTGTCAGTTAAAGCGACGTAGTGCGGTATTGCAAAAATGGCCTGGTCATTGAGCAGCCAAATCTTCCGGGGCTGAAGTGGTTGAATACCACCAAAAGAAAGCTCTATTTGGGTGAAAAAAAGAGATAACAAATTTCTATATGTACAGTGTTCTATGACTTTTGGGGTGAAAGTGCTTGATATTGAAGTGGTTAAGAAGGAGAGGCAAGACAGGTTTTATACATCAAACCACACAAAGCTCAAATATCCCATCTGTACAGGTGGATGCTTTGATAAACAGTGAATCTGTGCAAATCCAAACAGAAAAAAGCCAGGGCATGCATGGTCCACCCTCCCTTGTCCCTGTACCCTCTGTACTCCGATCCATGATTATCAGCCCTGTTTAGCTTCTCCCCCTTTATTCACATTTACATTAATGTTCTGAGGTTGCTGAGTACTCACCCATTGTCGGAATGGCACTGTTCACTATGTGGCACATGGTGACCACATGTAGAAGGATGAGAGACAAAAGAAGACGGACTTCCATCTCCACTGCGGGGTGAGCTCTGAACACTGATATAAGGGACAGCTGATGCTGAAGCTTTATACTGTAGAGGGGTTAAGTACTTTGGTCATCATTGGAGGAAATGAATTCTAAAGATAATACCTCAGAGATGTACACATTTCCTGGTGGTCATAACTTCCTGTTCTTAGATTGTCACAGAACATGGTTATTGCAAGTTTCTCAATACCCCTGATATTAGCTAGCTGATGGATAACATAGACAACTTAACTACTACTACAATAGCTCCAAAAACTATAGTCTGTTGGTAGACCCAAATTTAAATTTAGCCCATCTTTAAGGGGAGCTGATGGAACCATCTCATGACCTGATTCTTGGTAACGGTCACAGATCAGTCACCTTCACCCCCTCCTTCTCAATGGCCCTATTCCAGTGAGTCATCATCTGAACCACCAGTCTCTCCCGAATGACCAAGAGTCTATGCAATGGCTTAGGCAAAATGCTGCTATTCTCCTTTTCTCCTTTGCAGGTGGTATGCCTGAGGTATAGGAGCTACACTCAGTGGCATCACTAGGGTTGGTGTCACCTGGTGTGGTAAAATATGGGTTCCCTTCCCTAACGATTATTTCCCATATGATACTGCACACCAGTACAGACCCCTCAGTAGTAGAACCCCCTTCCCCCAGTACAGACCCCTCATTAGTAGAACCCCCCCCCCCTTCCCCCAGTACAGACCCCTCAGCCTCAGTAGTAGAACCCCCCTTCCCCCAGTACAGACCCCTCAGGAGTAGAACCCCCCCCTTCCCCCAGTACAGACCCCTCAGTAGTAGAACCCCCCTTCCCCCAGTACAGACCCCTCAGTAGTAGAACCCCCCCCTTCCCCCAGTACAGACCCCTCAGCCTCAGTAGTAGAACCCCCCCTTCCCCCAGTACAGACCCCTCAGTAGTAGAACCCCCCCTTTCCCCAGTACAGACCCCTCAGTAGTAGAACCCCCTTACCACCTGGTACAGACCCCTCAGTAGTAGAACCCCACCTTTACCCCCAGTACAGACCCCTCAGTAGTAGAATCCACTCTTTCCCCAGTACAGACCCCTTAGTAGTATAACCCCTCACCCTTTTCTCCCAGTACAGGTGCAGTGCAAGTCTGTGCCCCCTCCAAGACTGATGTGAGTATGGTTTCCTAGACACATTCATCTGTGATCCGATGTCAAGCAGGTAGAAGACGGTGCAGAAAAGAAATGGGGGAGTAGATGAGACTCTCAAAAGTCTCATCCAAAGGCATTCTAGCCCAGCAGCGCCCACAGCCTGGGCACAGTGTGAGCCCAGCTATTAGAAGGTGAGCGGGAACAGGGGGAGGGATCTACTGTGGCCAGTATACCAGCGAATCTGAAAGAATTGGCAGGTAGGGGTGAATTCAACAGCATGCAGAATCTAAACACAGAGCTGGAAGATTGGAGGAATATAAACATAATACTGACAGAGCCACGATGCTGGGACATATCGCAGTACATGTGTCTAAAAGACCGGTCAATGGCAACTATAATAAAGGAACCAGAAGCCTATCATGAGGCACCCTACTGGCCGCGGGTCCTTGGGCAGTGCCCAAGTGCCCGAATGGTCAGTCCACCCCTTGTGTCACCCCACTGGCGCTGTCACCCAGGTGTGGTCTGCACCTCCCACGCCCCCATAACAACAACACTGGCTACACTGGGGCAGAGATTCTGTTCTGTCATCTCTGAAATGGAAGTCTCAGAGGTGGCCAACTCTATACCAGGAAAGATCATGTGTAACAACAGTACCAATTTGCTGTCTGCACTTCAGCAGAGAAAATTCACACTCATGCCTTTCCTTACACACATTTTCAACCTGGTAGTGCAGCAGTTCCTAGTTAGGTACCCTGGTATACATAATCTTCTGAGACAGGCCAGAAATGTATGTAGGCACTTTAGGTGGTCATACCCAGCCAGTGCTCTGCTAGCTGACATTCAATAGCAAACTGCCTGCACAAAATCTATTGTGTGATACACCCACAAGCTGGAACTTCAACCAAGTCATTCTGCAGTAGCTGCACTTATTATGCAACAAGTATTTCTGTGAGTATTGAAGGCGAAATCAATAGCTTCTCACTCAGGAAATATGTAACATATTGTCACCATTTGAAGAGGCAACCAGGTGAGCCATGGTGATGTGGGAATCAGTGACGCTATCCCTGTATTGTTACTGCTGGAACACATGTTGTGTGGTGCAATAGACCAAGCACTGGAGGCACAGCGGCAAGGGAAGGGCTTGCTTGTGTCTCAGGGCCCCGCTTTATCCTGATTCTGTCCCTGTGAAGGAACACTAGGTACAGGAGGATCATGAGCAGGAAGAGGGTTGCAGTCAATTGTGGAGGAGGATAAGGATGCCACCTGGGTTTTGAATGATGTGTCCGGGTTTCCCTCGACCTGAGACCCGGACACCAGTGCTGCCGACAGGGGGTACCACCGTACCTCCTGTAGGGGCCCCAGCACACAGGGGGACCCGGACAGCAGGGGATCGGAGCAGCGGTGCAGGGGTACAATTACAGAGGAGACAAAAGGGAAAGGAGAGAGAGGCCCCAGTTAGCTGCTGGATCAACTTTACCTATAAATGTTGAGTAAAGAGGTATGTGGCGCTAATTAAAAATAAATAAGTAAACAAAAATAAGTGTGATAAACACACTTAACACTTCCAGGACCTAATAATCAATATAATAGAGCAATAATAAACACAAATAAATGATGAATACTTCCAAAATACTTCCAAAAATGTGCTAAAAACTGATGTGCTGAATAGTCAAGTGCAACAAATCTTCAACATGATATATAATATTAAGCTTTCATAATAACAAGTATTTCTAATAAAGTGCAAATAAAGCAATAAAGTGCTTTTTTTACTAAGAGGACCTTATTTTAGGTCTCTTTTAGTTTTATCGTCAGAGCTCTACCTATTGCATACACTTTTTATGGAGGTTGATAGAGATCTATTATGTAAGATGTTCCTTCCGTTTTTATCCATTAGATGGCGTTGTCGTGTTTTGGACATTGCCTGCCTACCAGTTAGACATTAGTTAAAGCAGAGTTCCAGTCATAAAAATTACAATATTTAGCAGCATTAAATACAAATAACAACTTTTGGAAAAAAATAATTTTTTTACTCACCTTTTCAGGTCTGTTACTAGGGGGTCCCTCCTAATCTGCCTCTTCCTCTCCAAGGTGCCTGACGTCATTTCCCTCGGCGCCCGTGCTCGCTAGTGCTCCTGGGAGATGTCTGTCATCATTTCCCAAGAGCCACTGGGCAGCACCAAGGGCTTTGTTGCCATCACAACGTCACAACGGGGCGGGCACTTCCGGCGACGCCGTCCATTGTGATGGCAACGTTGGAAGCTTACAGTGCTGCAACATGGACTCAATGCGCATGCGCAGGAACGGGCGGTGCATGCTGGTAGCTCAGCATCACCGTATCCTGGAAGTGTCTGCTTGTGGGCTTCACATGCCCCCAGGCAAGATGAGAACTCCCACAAAGAAATTATATAAGTTGCTTTTAGATACGAAAACGGACATCAGGGGATATTTTGCCCCAAAAAAGTGAGTGGTACATTTTAATTAGATGATCTTAGGAATTTAGAAAAAAAAAAATGTTATTATATGTTGGAACTCCAAATCCTTCTTTGCAGCTATTCCTTTTGTACCACCACCCCCTCCATTTAGAATGTAAGTTCTACGAGCAGGGCCCTCCTGTACCTTTTGTATTGTACTGTAATTGTGTTGTCCCCCTTATACATTGTAAAGCCCTGCGTAAACTGTTGGCGCTATATAAATCTTGTATAATAATAATATATGAATCTTGTATAATAATGTGACTTGTCATATACCTCTGTGCCACTAGATGTCAGCAGAGCTTTTTTGTATTTTTATATGCAATTTATGTGAGCCACCACCAGATGGCGCTGTCCATGGTGGATTCATGTATTTTACAGATCGTTTTTTAATATACTTTTCCTCTGTTTTTAAATTATGTTTTAAATGTACCTTTTGTATTATATGGAAGTCCTTTTAGTATTGTCAATTAGCTGCTTCCAAATTTAGAGAGCATTAGGATGTTGTACTCAAATATTGCTGTTGCCATGACAGCGGACCGCACTATATAAGCTGACACCAGACACCTGACTCCATCACCCTTTGATGAAGTCACGCGATCAGTGAGGAGCCAGGTGTCGTCACTTCCGGTCGTGCCCGAGACCGGAAGTATCTTACTTAGCTGTACTCAGGATTTTAAGAATGTAAGTTACTAGTTTTCGTTTTAATAAATTGATTGATTATACTACACTATGGAGCCCCCCCTCTTTATTGCATGACCCTACAACATCGGATGAGCTTGAAGTCCATATTGGTATCGGTATTGCTGTGATCATCTGCGGAGATTGATCGATCACTGAGGGTACTGGATATATTCATACCAAGGCCTGACTTGACCTGTAGGGGTCTTTATATGAGGTGAGAGGCTGGGGAAATGAGTCGCGCACCACGGATGGTGATATTTATTGGATAATGTGGATTTTGTTCGATCATACTGCACATGCACTCTCTTTTTTGGACTTTGATTACACTACCAGCACTTTTAGAACACTATTGCACTTCATTGCTTTATTTGCATTTTATTAGAAATACTTGTGTAGCGCTGGTAGATTTGCGATCTACCGCATGTTAGGTAAATTTAGTAACTTGTTCGTTAGGAAGGTTAAGTTTGCCTCTGTTCCAGCTTGGCTGACGTTGTGTGTGTTTCCGTGCTGACCGGCGGGTGTCGCTGTTACCACTGGTTAGTGTTGGAAAGGCAACGTGTCGAAGCGTATGGATGCTCTTCTGTCCCGGAGACAACTCGGTGGAGGTGGTCCTCCAAATTGCATTCTGGGCGAGGGTATTTATGGGACAGACGCCATCTTTTGGGGTTCGTTTTACAGCCACCTGCTGGCCCTCCTGGCCGACAGGTATGCGTTAGAGAGCTACCTCGTGGTCCTCCGTTCAGGGGTGGGCCCAGAAGCTTGTCTGGGGCCTACCACCGCGGCTGAGGAATGGTTCTGAGCTGTCTATCCCGTGTGAAGAAGCTGGACAACCGAGGAGATCCCAGGGGAGGACCCGTCATGGAAGGATCACGCAACGTGCTGGTCTGGAGAGGGGCCTGGTGACTCGGTTGGAGGACGTATCCGAAAGTAACTATACAGCATGGTGTTGCCGGGTTGGCTTAAAGGTTCAGGCACTGTGACTGTGACATTGCAGAAAAAAACAATACATCCTGTGGCAGAGGATCGTATGGGTTTGTTCCCAAACTAGTCTGTGGCAGAGACTTGTGTTCGTGCTGCGTGCTGGCTGCTGGGCAAGTGAGAGAGGCCTATCCAGGCGAGCAAGGAGTGTGTCCCACGAGGGGAGCGCATCCTATAGTAATATCCAAAATCCTACCAGGACATTTGTCAAAGAACCCTACAAGAGAATACCTGAGTTTCTTCTGCAGTTTCCTTTCCGCCTCTTTCCTGCTACTTCCTAAGTACATTGTTTAATAAAGCATTGAAAACGTACTCAAGTGTTGATGCATGTGTTGTCCAGAGGTAAACTCAACGGAACCCTCTACTCGGAGATATTAGCCCCTGAACTTCTGAAATTATATAATCACATATTTGAAACGGAATCCCTCCCTAAGACTCTCCGTCAGGCAGTAATTATAGTAATCCCTAAACCAGGTAAAAATCCCCAACTACCAGAATCCTACCGCCCAATCTCGCTCCTTCAAGCTGATATAAAAATACTAGCCAAAATACTAGCTATGTGCCTCAATACTAGTATTCTTTCCCTCATTCATCCCGATCAGACGGGATTCATGCCTGGGAAAAACAAAGCAATGAATCTCAGACGCCTGCACATGAATATCCAAGCAGACCACGAGAACACAGGAGATAGAGCGGTAGTGGCACTTGACGCCGCAAAGGCGTTTGATTCGGTGGAATGGGGATACTTGTGGGAATGTCTTAGGGGCTATGGATTCGGCCCTAACTTTATAAAATGGGTACAATTACTATATTACTCCCCGGTGGCTAGTGTGGTGGTGAATGGATGGACATCCAATCCCTTTCCATTGGGAAGGGGAACTCGTCAGGGATGCCCGCTGTCCCCTTTATTGTATGCCCTAGCAGTGGAACCCCTTGCTATTTCCCTTAGGCAGAACCCACATAATCGTGGGTTGCGTATGGGACCTTTGACAGAGACGTTAAGCTTGTACGCAGATGACATGCTTCTCTACCTAGAGGATACTGGCCCATCTCTACAAGCAGTCCTATCGACCATCGAGGAATTTGGTAAACACTCAGGTCTCAGTATGAACTGGTCCAAGTCTCAGATCCTTCCCCTAGACATGACATCTCCAATGCACAGTGCAGCTTCTCTTCCCTTGCAAAGAGTTGCCTCCATCAAATATTTAGGCATAGAGATTACTAGGCACCCACTGGAATTTATCGCTAACAATATAGAACCGCTCTTCTCATACTTGAAATCCCGTACACAAACCTGGGCAAGACTCCCATTGGGAATAATGGGCAGAATCAACTTGTTTAAGATGATACTATTGCCGAAGTTCCTCTATGTGCTCTGGAACTCCCCAATACTCATTCCCCTTAAAATCTTTAAAACAATTGATAAAATTATTAACTCTTTTGTCTGGGGCTCTCATAGACACAAATTGGCCTGGAATACGCTCAAGAACCCGACCTCCTCAGGAGGGACAGCCCTACCAGATTTGTACACATACTACATAGCAGCTCAGCTCTCGCACTTTTATTATATCCACAAGACAGATGAAGAAAGGTACCAATTCTTAGTATGTAAGAAAACTAATAGTAACTTTCCCCATTACAAGTGTTATTTAGAGGTGGGAACAGGAGGCATAAGAGAGAAGATCGAAACTTGCTACTGTCCCAACATAGATGCGTGTGGGAGAGGGCGACCAAACTTATTGGAGCCGACTTCTTTCACTCACACACACCCCTGTGGCACAACCCTCAATTGAATGAGCTGGTATCCCTACCTGGGGCTACCAGTTGGGCCGCTAAAGGAATAGTATTCCTATTCCAGGTCATTACTATATTCGGCGTAAGACACTTCCAAACATTATGTGAGGAATATGACCTCCCCCTCACATGCAATTTAGATATATGCAATTAAAACACGCGCTCTAAGCTCAATTTGCGAATGGCCTCCCCAACCCACAAACACTATCATTGGTAGATGTCATTATAGGAACAAACCCAGACAAACTTATTTCCACCCTATACACTGCGCTGCGATATAAGTCGGTAGCAAGGATTATTGACACAGCAAGGATTAGATGGGAAGAAGATGTAGGGCCAATAGACGACTCTGATTGGGAAGATATACTGGAGAATGTCAAAAAAACGTCACCAAAAATTTCAGAACGCCTGACTCAGCTGTATATAATACATAAATCCTATCTCACACCTTCTAGAATTGCCAAATTCTCCCCGCATCAAAACCCGAATTGCCCAAGATGCTCTAGTAACCCGTGCTCATTTTTCCATCTATTATGGTTGTGCCCGGTGATACAAAGCTACTGGACACAGATTATAAAATTCCTGCACGATCATATGGGATCACCGGTCCAACTTGACCCCAAATTATGTCTCCTCGGGCTACTTCCAGATGCCACCACAGATAGATCCCTAGTTACATTTCTCAGTGAATCATTATTTTGTGCCAGAAAATTAGTTGCTAAACATTGGATGAGCACAGGCCCTCCCACCATACAGGCCTGGATTAGAGAAGTGAATGTGTCATTACCATATAAAAAGATTATGTACAAACACAGGGGATGCCCAAACAAGTACCATAAAATATGGGATAAATGGTTAAACAATGCTAATACATGTGTGAGTTAACCTATGATGTTAATCCGTATATCTGATGTGTGGGACATAGTCACCGTCCGATATAATGCCGCAATACGATACATTACAATCTGTACTCAATGCTATAACTCCTGTTTTTTTTTTTGGAAGAGATAATTCAGGGAAAATGCCAATTTCCGTTACTTAAAGCCTTATAGGTATCTATGCACTGGCACACTCCACAGGTTAAAATGTATTTACCTACGTTCAATGTACAATATCCTATCCTACGTTTGTATGATATGTAATTATTAATGTATGTTGAATTTTCTTCTCAACAATAAACATGTTCTTTTGAAAAAAAAAAAAAAAAAACTCAACGGAACCCTAGACCCGGTGGCGGTGAAACAAGGAAAGGAGAGTGAAGGTAACAGACCCGCTTAAATTAGCAGCTCCACCGAGAGTTAGTGCTACATGTGGGCGCGTCATCCGGGATTTGTTGACCGTCAATTCTCGCAACCCAGAGATGTGTTTTACCGGGAGTTTAGGGAGAGAGCTGGACTTTGAAAAAATCTTTCAGGAAGAGAAAGGGTTAAACTGCGGGACTTTATTTCTGAGTGCATAGACGGTGGGCGCCAGTGAGGCCCAAGAGCTACGTGACTAGAAGAACAAGTGGGAGGAGTTCACCCTACTTGCTACTGCGTGGGACGCGTGTATGTGTTTGGCGCCAGAGGAAAAGAGAAGCCTCATGATCGTGCTGAGAAGATCAGAGTGTAGCCATGTCTTTTCCGGTGATGCAACCAATTGTGGGACTGAGAATGTTCCCTGCAAGCACCGTGATGAATACTGTGCTATCTGGAACCCTGCTTTCGGATGCTGGAGTTTGTTTGAAGCCGCAAGGGAGGTTTGTCCTGTATACCTCAGGAGATGTAGAGGGACTGGGCATGATCTGCCATCGATGCGAGGGATTGGCTGTGCATCTTCGTCCATTTGGCCGATGTCCGCAATGTGGAGAATACTTGTTTGTGGTGGAGCAACCTACCACGTCGCCCCGTGCTTACCGGATGGATTGGGCAACAGGTATCGCCACAGTAGAAGCTGCTACCGCTACAGAGAGAGAGCGACAGGCCGCCACTTTGCCTGTTGTTGCTGACAATGTTCCAGAGAGAGACACTGCTGCTGTCGTCTCATCAAGGGACATTACTTTGATTTCTGTGTCCACTACGCCTACTCCTGTTGTGCCTACTCAAAGGAAGGTGGGATATGTGAAGGCTTCTCGCGGCCGTGGTCGAGGCCTACCCCAGAGGTTACCTGAACCGGAGCTACCAGAGTCCACGTCAGGAACAAGTAAGCCATTGATGGGGAATGTATCCAGGACTGTAAATAAATATCTGCCAGCGGAAGAGTTGGGAGATTCAGAAAAAGAATCCATGTCGGATCTTTCCGGTGATGATGACCTATTTGAGACTATGTCACAAGAGCTGTTATGGTCACAAAGTGAAGATATTGCCTCTGCTATGACTTTTCCTGAATGGACAGCCCTGAGTTCTGGGAAGACGTCACCTTGTGTGGAACCACACAGCACTGTTGCTGGGACTTTGCCAAAAGTTACTGGTTCACTACAGACACCGGCTGGGTCTATGGTGAGCAAGTCATTGGATTCCTGTGTACCGCCTGGCATGGGGAGAGACAGATCATTGCCAAAACTTGCACTCTTACAGAGAATGTTAAACAAGCATGTGGCAGCAGAATATGGTCTGGAGCTCCCCTATGTGCCCCAGAATGTCATGCAGGAGATTGAAACTAATTGGGAACTTTGGTACAGTGAAGCTGTTTGGGACTATTTGTTTGTGCCTAAGCCCTTCAGAAAGACTGGATGTTCTGTTAAGATGGATGAACGTTTTAACGGATGCTTTGTACATTGAAATTTCGGTCGGCACATCTATGCTGACAAAGTGGTCATTTGCAGGCCTGGAAAAAACGATATTGTGTATTTCATTACCACTGTGGATAAAACGGGAAAGACACTGACCTTGCCAGATCCCTGGTTTTATTGGTAACTATGGACAAAAGAACTTTGCAGTTACTTAGCTAGTTAGTGTCAGGGTAAAGAGATCTGCGTGGTCAAGATCTACATATTCTGTTCAGTGTTTTAAATCCAAGGACTTCTTTTTTGCTAGCTGGATTTCTTTCATGTGAAGATAAAAAGAATTTTATATAGGGATGGACTCCTAAAGATAATATATTTTTTTTGGTATAGATTATAGGAAGAGAGTCTCATTTTTAAATGAGGCTTTGCTCCTAATGTTGTGTAGGATATATGTGTGTGTTTATATATGTTTTCCTTTTCAGGGACTATTGAATCTTCTATTAAGCTGGGAGACTTCGCAGCTAGTTAGATAGTGAGGTTATGTACAATCATATGATGGTTTTGTTTGCGGATGTAAACATAATGTTTTATAGATGTAAGTCTTATAATATCTTCTACTGTCTTTTCCTCTCTCTTTGTCTATCCAAAGTTATGAGAAACTCAAATACCTACTCCCAGGCTTGGGAGTTACTGTCACTGTTTTTGGACAGACGTTGGGGACAACATCTACTGTAGTGGGGGGAGTATGTAGCGCTGGTAGATTTGCGATCTACCGCATGTTAGGTAAATTTAGTAACTTGTTCGTTAGGAAGGTTAAGTTTGCCTCTATTCCAGCTTGGCTGCCGTTGTGTGTGTTTCCGTGCTGACCGGAGGGTGTCGCTGTTACCACTAGTTAGTGTTGGAAAGGCAACGTGTCGAAGCGTATGGATGCTCTTCTGTCCCAGAGACAACTCGGTGGAGGTGGTCCTCCGAGTTGCATTCTGGGCGAGGGTATTTATGGGACAGACGCCATCTTTTGGGGTTTGTTTTACAGCCACCTGCTGGCCCTCCATGCCGACAGGTATGCGTTGGAGAGCTACCTCGTGGCCCTCTGTTCCGGAGGCCCACCTCGCTGCGGTGCAGGGGTGGGCCCAGAAGCTTGTCTGGGGCCTACCACCGCGGCCGAGGAATGGTCTTGAGCTGTCTATCCCGTGTGAAGAAGCTGGACAACCGAAGAGATCCCAGGGGAGGACCCGTCATCGAAGGATCACGCTACGTGCTGGCCTGGAGAGGGGCCTGGTGACTCGGTTGGAGGACGTATCCGAAAGTAACTATACAGCATGGTGTTGCCGGGTTGGCTTAAAGGTTCAGACACTGTGACTGGCGTTCATCGCAGAAAAAAACAATACATCCTGTGGCAGAGGATCGTATGGGTTTGTTCCCAAACAAGTCTGTGGCAGAGACTTTTGTTCGTGCTGCGTGCTGGCTGCTGGGCAAGTGAGAGAGGCCTATCCAGGCGAGCAAGGAGTGTGTCCCACGAGGGGAGCGCATCCTATCGTAATATCCAAAATCCTACCAGGACATTTGTCAAAGAACCTTACAAGAGAATATTTGAGTTTCTTCTGCAGTTTCCTTTCCGCCTCTTTCCTGCTACTTCCTAAGTACATTGTTTAATAAAGCATTGAAAACACACTCAAGTGTTGGTGCGTGTGTCGTCCAGAGGTAAACTCAACGGAACCCTAGACTCGGTGCCGGTGAAACAAGGGAAGGAGAGTGAAGGTAGCAGACCCGCTTAAATTAGCAGCTCCAGCGAGAGTTAGTGCTACACTTGTTATTATGAACATTTAATATTGTATATCATGTTGAAAATTTGTTGCACTTGACTATTCAGCACATCAGTTTTTATCACATTTTTGGAAGTATTCATTGTTTATTTGTGTTTATTATTGCTCTATTATATTGAAGATTATTAGCACCTGATTAATTTAGCACATCACCATTAGTACGCTCCTGGAAGTGTTAAGTGTGTTTATCACACTTATTTTTGTTTACTTATTTATTTTTCGTTAGCGCCACATACCTCTTTACTCATTTATTTTTTCTGTGTGGGAACGCTTTTATATGTTGGCAGCTTCTCTTAGGCTCGGTTTCCACTAGTGCGAGTTTTCGCATTTGGGACTGAAAAGTCGCATGACAAGTCGTACCCCATGATTTCCAATGAGTACCGTTCATATCTGTGCGACTTCAAGTCGCAGCGACTTCAAAGTAGTCCCTGCACTACTTTGGTCCCTTTTTGATGCGACTTGAGGTCCATAGACCTCAAGAATACACAGGCATTGCTTCAAGTCGCGGCAAAAAAATTGCGGTAAAATCGCTGCAAAAAAATTGCGGCAAAAATTCGCGACTTTGGGGTTGCAATAGTGGAAACCAAGCCTTATCCTTATTTTGTGTATTTGAGTCAGCCTAGGTTTTGTGCATTAGTATTTCTTCTTGCATAATAATATTATTCTTGATATCACTAGAAAAAAAAAAAATCCTTTGAAAATTTGTTTGCAATAACTCCATCAGTATCACCAGCAAAGCAGCTTCATTATTATCCCATTATAAAGAAGAAGAGAATTGTGCGCTGCATTTCGAGATTTCATAATTTGCAGCGTCACAAATGTTAATTCTCCATTACGAGCGCTAGTTTACAAGACCGACCGCTTCCGGCTCGTCCTTGCTTCCGAGCATGCGTGTTTGTACTTTGGACTTTTGTCCGATGGACTTGTGTGCACATGCTCAGAAAAACCGACAACAGACATTTGTCCGTGGAAAATTTTAAAGCCTGCCATCCAACATTTGTCCGCTGAAAATCCAACAGCAATTGTCCGATGGAGCGTACACACAGTCGGATTTTCCGCCAACAGCCTGTCATTGAACATTTCCCATCCGAAAATCCGATCGTGTGTTCGAGGCTTTAGTCCTGAGAACTGGATATCCTGCCTAACAAGTGTACAGTATAGGAAAAGGGTGACGGAGTGGAAAACAAGCACATTTTTCGTTACAACCTTACATGTGAAATTTCACATTGAACAGTTGTAGATGACTGTGGTTACACTAGGGGGTGAACAAAGGATAGATATCACTAGGCTTAAACAGCCAGACAGTGAAGTTGCTCTTCAGTACCTAAAAGCAACTTTACATCATTTGACAGCAGCTTCCTACTAAGCAGTTTCACAGTAAGAGCTGTGAAAATGTGGAATAGACTCCCTCCAGAGGTGGTTCTGGCTAGCTCAGTAGATTGCTTTAACCGCTTGCTGATCAGCTGTACGTTGGCCCTTTAAGCGGCGGGCGGGCACGCGTGCCTGCTGCAATGCGGGGGTGCCGATGTGCGTGGCCAGCGGTCACGATGACCGCCGGTCACGCGCGATCACGGGCACAAGAGGCAGAACAGGGACGTGTGTGTGTAAGCAGTGTGTGTGTGAGGAGAGGAGAGACAGATCGTGAGTTCCTAATAGCTAGGAACAACGATCTGTCATCTCCTCCAGTGAGATCCTTCCCCCTACAGTTTAAACACACGAGGAAACACATTTAACCCCTTGATCGCCGACTAGTGTTAACCCCTTCCCTGCCAGTGACATTTACACAGTAATCAGTGCATTTTTATAGCACTGATCGCTGTATAATTGCCAATGGTCCCAAAAATGTGTCAAAAGTGTCCGATGTGTTCGCCATAATGTCGCAGTCGCAGATCACTGTTGATTGTCCTAAACTGAGAAAAACAAAAAGCTTTTTTTTAAAAAAAAATGGGGATATTTATTATAGCAAAAAGTACAAAATATTGGTGTTTGTTTCAAAATTGTCGCTCTTTTGTTTTTAGCGCAAAAAAAAAAAACGCAAAGATGATCAAATACCACCAAAAGAAAGCTCTATTTGTGGGAAAAAAAGGACGTCAATTTTGTTTGGGTACAGCGTCGAGCGACCGCGCAATTGTCAGTTAAAGTGACGCAGTGCCGTATCGCAAAAAATGGCCTGGTCATTGAGCAGCCAAATCTTCTGGGGCTGTAGTAGGTAAAAAATGCCTTCATTCTTTCCTAAATGTACATAATTTAACTGGGTACTGATATTTATAGGTAAAGTTGATTCGATTGCCTCTCGGGGAATCAGGAAGGAATTTTTTTTCCCCTGCTGTAGCAGATTGGATCGTGCTTTGCTGGGGTTTTTCGACTTCCTCTGGATCATCTGTGGGTGAAGGATTGTGTATATGGGATCGTATGATTTTTTTTTTTTTTTAATTGGTTGAACTAGATGGACTTGTGTCTTTTTTCAACCTGACTAGCTATGTAACTATGTAGCAGGGAGGGTTATTTACTAAAGGCAAATCCACTTTGCACTGCAAATGCACTGCAAGTGCACTTGGAAGTTCAGTCGCTGTAGATCCGAGGGGAAGATATGAAATGAGGGGAAGCTCTGCTGATTTTATCATCCAATCATGTGCAAGCAAAAATGCTGTTTTTTATTTTCCGTGCGTGTCCCCCTCAGATTTACAGTGACTGCACTTCCAAGTGCACTTGTAATCAAGTGCAAAGTGGATTTGCTTTTAGTAAATCAACCCCTATGTCTAGTAGTGATGAGCCGAACGTACTTGGGTTCGGTTCAAGCTGGGTTCAGAAAACATGGCTAAAGTTTAGGTGCCAAATGTGCACCCCATTGAAGTCAATGGGAGGGGAATGTTAAAAAAAATCTATGTATGATGCATGCATATTCTTAGCCCCCAAGTGCATGACTTTACAGACTAACTATGTGACTATAATAGTTTAAAGCAAGCATATAGATGAACTCCTATTCCCTTCCCCCACAGCATACTGATCTTGAACATTCCAAGGTATTTTGAGTCTAGGAATTAGTTACTTTCTTAGCTGTTTGGAGGGGGAGAACTTATAGAGGGACAACAGAACCGAGCAGAAGTAACTTAACCACTGCAGCCCCGGAAGGATTTGCCCCCTTAAAGACCAGGCCATTTTTTGCGATACAGCACTGCGTTGTTTTAGCTGACAATTGCGCGGTCATGTGAAGTTGTACCCAAACAAAATTGGTATTTGATCACCTCTGCGTTTTTTATTTTTTGCGCTATAAACAAAAGAAGAGCGACAATTTTGAAAAAAACACAATATTTTGTACTTTTTGCTATATTAAATATCCCCAATTTTTCTAAAAATAAAACAAAAGCTATTTTTTTCTCAGTTTAGGCCGATATGTATTCTTCTACATATTTTTGGTAATAAAAATCGCAATAAGCGTATAAGCGGCAATTTTGAAAAGAAAAAAAAAAACAATATTTTTTACTTTTTGCTATAATACATATTCAAAAAATAAATTAAGAAAAAAAAAACAAATTTCTTCATAAATGTAGGCCAATATGTATTCTTCTACATATTTTTGGGAACAAAAATTGCAATAAGCGTATATTGATTGATTTGCACAAAAGTTATTGCATCTACAAACTACGGGATAGATTTTATGGACTTTTATTTATCTATTTATTTATTTATTTATTTATTTATTACTAGTGATGGCGGTGATCTGCGATTTTTTGCAGGACTGCGACATTGCAGCAGACAAATCTGACCCCAAGGTCCCCAAAAAGTGTCATTTGGGGTCAGATTTGTCCGCCGCAATGTCGCAGTCCTGCTAAAAATCGCAGATCGCTGACATTACTAGCAAAAAATAAATAAACAAAAGTCCATAAAATCTAGGGGGCGATCAAGGGGTTAACTGTGTTCCCTATGAGTGTTTCTAACTGTAAGGGGGATGGGCTTAATGAGACATGACAGAGATCGCTGTTCCCGATGGCTGGGAACAGAAGATCTCTGTCATGTCATCTGGCAGAATGTGGAATCGCCTTGTTTACAAAGGCAGATCCCCGTTCTGCCTCTGTGCACAGCGATCTCAGGCGGGTACGTCGGTTCATGTAGGAGAGCCAGCCTGCCGCAGTAAAAGCACGGCGGCTGGTCGGTAAGTGGGTACACCAGCCCATTTTAGGAGAAGATGGAGGGTTGTAGCTGCTCTTTTGTGGAAACCAAAGATTTCTATAGGGCTCTCTAAGGGGGTCAGACACGGTGAGTTCATGCACACACACACACACACTTACATGAGATGATGAGCTGGGCATATGTCTGCTCACAGCTACATACACATGATTATACACAATTTTTATCTCAAGTACCTAACTATTTTTTTTTTTTTACATTATTTTACATCCTGTGTATTAACATTTTTCTTGTAATCTTATGTTATTTTATTATTACATTAATTTAGAATTAGACTTTCTATTTTCTTACCAATAAAAGTTTACAAAATATCATAAGAATAATTCATATTCTTCAACAAGAAAACATAATTTTTATAATAAATTAAATTTTTATTATACAAAAATATAAATGTGAAAAACAACACAAAATAAGGATGCTCTTTTAAAATAGTGAAAAATAATCACTAAAAAAATAGTACACATGTTTGTATACGGATTGAAGTTGTCTTCAACATGTTTAGCAAGTGCTACTCTGAGTGGTGGTTTCAACATGTTTCACTCGTTGCTTCAGCAGGAAACCACAATATTCTGAAGAACACTACACAGTAAAGAAGATTATTCAATTAGATTATCCATACGCAATTTTTTTCAACATCTGTATTACCATCATTTTTCTTGTCAAATTTGTTTATTGATTTTGAAAATATAAACATTGGTACAATTAACAGAATATTGATTACATTAAATGGTAGCATTAGTTGAATTTACATATCAGATTTTAGTATTTCTTGCAGTTACAAGCAATGAAAACTTAAGTAGGCTATATGTTTTAGAAAGACTAAGATGTTACAATCAATTTTAACAATTATATAATCAAGAGCAACAAAAAATGAAAAAGTTGTTACATAGTTACATAGTAGGTGAGGTTGAAAAAAGACACAAGTCCATCAAGTCCAACCTATGTGTGTGATTATGTGTCAGTATTACATTACATATCCCTGTATATTGCGGTCATTCAGGTGATTATCTAATAGTTTCTTGAAGCTATCAATGCTCCCCGCTGAGACCACCGCCTGTGGAAGGGAATTCCACATCCTTGCCGCTCTTACAGTAAAGAACCCTCTACGTAGTTTAAGGTTAAACCTCTTTTCCTCTAATTGCAATGAGTGGCCACGAGTCTTGTTAAACTCTCTTCTGCGAAAAAGTTTTATCCCTATTGTGGGGTCACCAGTACAGTATTTGTAAATTGAAATCATATCCCCTCTCAAGCGTCTCTTCTCCAGAGAGAATAAGTTCAGTGCTCGCAACCTTTCCTCATAACTAGGGATGAGCTTCGTGTTCGAGTCGAACCCATGTTCGACTCGAACATCGGCTGTTCGACCGTCCGTCGAATTGCGAACGTTATGGGCCGTTCGCGCCAAATTCGTGTGGCGCGTCACGGCCCATAATTCACTGCGGCATCGCAGTGCATTGCTGGCTGATGATTGGCCAAGCATGCACTATGACCCGCATGCTTGGCCAATCACAGCGCCGTCAGTAGAGAGAGCTGTAATTGGCCAAAGCCAGGGTGGCTTTGGCCAATTATGGCTCAGGGGATTTAGTACACGCCCCACACTATATAAGGCCGCCTGCACGGCGGCCCTGTGTAGTGTGTTCCGGTGTGCTGAGAGATAGAGAGAGAGACAGACAGTGTCATTTGATTTGAGAGCTAGATTAGGCTAGATCTGTTCCTGCTATTTACATTTAGTGCAGTGCGTCCTGCTCACAGTGTTCAGCTAGATCCGTTCCTGCTATTTACATTTAGTGCAGTGCGTCCTGCTCACAGTGTTCAGCTAGATCTGTTCCTGCTATTTACATTTAGTGCAGTCAGTGCGTCCTGCTCACAGTGTTCAGCTAGATCCGTTCCTGCTATTTACATTTAGTGCAGTCAGTGCGTCCTGCTCACAGTGTTCAGCTAGATCTGTTCCTGCTATTTACATTTAGTGCAGTCAGTGCGTCCTGCTCACAGTGTTCAGCTAGATCCGTTCCTGCTATTTACATTTAGTGCAGTCAGTGCGTCCTGCTCACAGTGTTCAGCTAGATCCGTTCCTGCTATTTACATTTAGTGCAGTGCGTCCTGCTCACAGTGTTCAGCTAGATCCGTTCCTGCTATTTACATTTAGTGCAGTGCGTCCTGCTCACAGTGTTCAGCTAGATCTGTTCCTGCTATTTACATTTAGTGCAGTGCGTCCTGCTCACAGTGTTCAGCTAGATCCGTTCCTGCTATTTACATTTAGTGCAGTGCGTCCTGCTCACAGTGTTCAGCTAGATCCGTTCCTGCTATTTACATTTAGTGCAGTGCGTCCTGCTCACAGTGTTCAGCTAGATCTGTTCCTGCTATTTACATTTAGTGCAGTCAGTGCGTCCTGCTCACAGTGTTCAGCTAGATACGTTCCTGCTATTTACATTTAGTGCAGTGCGTCCTGCTCACAGTGTTCAGCTAGATCCGTTCCTGCTATTTACATTTAGTGCAGTCAGTGCGTCCTGCTCACAGTGTTCAGCTAGATACATTCCTGCTATTTACATTTAGTGCAGTGCGTCCTGCTCACAGTGTTCAGCTAGATCCGTTCCTGCTATTTACATTTAGTGCAGTGCGTCCTGCTCACAGTGTTCAGCTAGATCTGTTCCTGCTATTTACATTTAGTGCAGTGCGTCCTGCTCACAGTGTTCAGCTAGATCCGTTCCTGCTATTTACATTTAGTGCAGTCAGTGCGTCCTGCTCACAGTGTTCAGCTAGATCCGTTCCTGCTATTTACATTTAGTGCAGTGCGTCCTGCTCACAGTGTTCAGCTAGATCCGTTCCTGCTATTTACATTTAGTGCAGTGCGTCCTGCTCACAGTGTTCAGCTAGATCCGTTCCTGCTATTTACATTTAGTGCAGTGCGTCCTGCTCACAGTGTTCAGCTAGATCCGTTCCTGCTATTTACATTTAGTGCAGTGCGTCCTGCTCACAGTGTTCAGCTAGATCCGTTCCTGCTATTTACATTTAGTGCAGTGCGTCCTGCTCACAGTGTTCAGCTAGATCCGTTCCTGCTATTTACATTTAGTGCAGTGCGTCCTGCTCACAGTGTTCAGCTAGATCTGTTCCTGCTATTTACATTTAGTGCAGTGCGTCCTGCTCACAGTGTTCAGCTAGATCCGTTCCTGCTATTTACATTTAGTGCAGTGCGTCCTGCTCACAGTGTTCAGCTAGATCCGTTCCTGCTATTTACATTTAGTGCAGTGCATCCTGCTCACAGTGTTCAGCTAGATCTGTTCCTGCTATTTACATTAGTGAGGTGAAATCTTCTGAAGAGGAGGAAAGACAGCAAAACAAATGTCACAGGGGTGATAACCCTTCCCTATGTTTTCCAAAAAGCTTAAAAAAGATTTTTTGGCTGGAGCTAAACACGTTAAAAATGTACCCGTTCAAAATTACAAAGAGATTCTACTTAACAACAAACCTACAGTCCCTGTCTTGTTTGCACCGCCTGTATACTGCTGTTCAGAGTATATAGGGCCTTTCCTTATTTTAATTTGGGTGCGGGGTTCCCCTTAATATCCATACAGGACCCAAAGGGCCTGGTAATGGACTGGGGGGTACCCATGCCGTTTGTCTCACTGATTTTCATCCATATTGCCAGGACCCGACATGACATTAAACCCGCAAGCAGTTTTAAATGAGATTTTTTCCTTTAAAAATGACATTTGGTGCAGGGACTGTTCTAAACATGGGAAACACGCGTCACTTTACAGGCATACTATAGACACCCCCCAGGTACGATATTTAAAGGAATATTTCACTTTTTTTTTTTTTACTTTAAGCATCATTAAAATCACTGCTCCCGAAAAAACGGCCGTTTTTAAAAGTTTTTTTTGCATTGATACATGTCCCCTGGGGTAGGACCCGGGTCCCCAAACCCTTTTTCGGACAATACCATGCAAATTACCCTTTAAAATGAGCACTTTTGATTTCGAACGTTCGAGTCCCATAGACGTCAATGGGGTTCTAACGTTCGTGCGAACTTTCGGTCCGTTCGCGGGTTCTGGTGCGAACCGAACCGGGGGGTGTTCGGCTCATCCCTACTCATAACTAAGATCCTCCAGACCCTTTATTAGCTTTGTTGCCCTTCTTTGTACTCGCTCCATTTCCAGTACGTCCCTCCTGAGGACTGGTGCCCAGAACTGGACAGCATACTCCAGGTGCGGGCGGACCAGAGTCTTGTAGAGTGGGAGAATTATCGTTTTATCTCTGGAGTTGATCCCCTTTTAATGCATGCCAATATTCTGTTTGCTTTATTAGCAGCAGCTTGGCATTGCATGCCGTTGCTGAGCCTATCATCCACTAGGACCCCCAGGTCCTTTTCCATCCTAGATTCCCCCAGAGGTTCTCCCCCCAGTGTATAGATTGCATTCATATTTTTGACACCCAAATGCATTATTTTACATTTTTCTACATTGAACCTCATTTGCCATGTAGTCGCCCACCCCATTAATTTGTTCAGGTCTTTTTGCAAGATTTCCACATCCTGCGGAGAAGTTATTGCCCTGCTTAGCTTAGTATTGTCTGCAAATACAGAGATGGAACTGTTTATCCCATCCTCCAGGTCATTTATGAACAAATTAAATAGGATTGGTCCCAGCACAGAACCCTGGGGGACCCCACTACCCACCCCTGACCATTCTGAGTACTCCCCATTTATCACCACCCTCTGAACACGCCCTTGTAGCCAGTTTTCAATCCATGTAATCCCCCTATGGTCCATGCCAACGCACCTTATTTTGTACAGTAAACGTTTATGGGGAACTGTGTCAAATGCTTTTGCAAAATCCAGATACACCACGTCTACGGGCCTTCCTTTATCTAGATGGCAACTCACCTCCTCATAGAAGGTTAATAGATTGGTTTGGCAAGAACGATTCTTCATGAATCCATGCTGATTACTGCTAATGATATCATTCTTATTACTAAAATCTTGTATATAGTCCCTTATCATCCCCTCCAAGAGTTTACATACTATTGATGTTAGGCTAACTGGTCTGTAATTCCCAGGGATGTTTTTTGGGCCCTTTTTAAATATTGGTGCTACATTGGCTTTTCTCCAATCAGCTGGTACCATTCCAGTCAATAGACTGTCTGTAAAAATTAGGAACAATGGTCTGGCAATCACCTGACTGAGTTCCCTAAGTACCCTCGGATGCAAGCCATCTGGTCCCGGTGATTTATTAATGTTAAGTTTCTCAAGTCTAATTTTAATTCCGTCCTCTGTTAACCATGTAGGTGCTTCCTGTGTTGTGTCATGAGGATAAACACTGCAGTTTTGGTTACTGAAGCCCCCTGATTCACTCGTGAAGACTGAGGAGAAGAATAAATTCAATACCTTTGCCATCTCCCCATCCTTTGTAACCAGATGTCCTTCCTCATTCTTTATGGGGCCAATATGGTCTGTCCTCCCTTTTTTACTGTTTACATACTTAAAGAATTTCTTGGGATTTTTTTTGCTCTCCTCCGCTATGTGTCTTTCATGTTCTATCTTGGCCATCCTAATTGCACCCTTACATTTCTTATTGCATTCTTTATAAATTCTGAATGCTGTGGATGATCCCTCAACATTGTATTTTTTGAAGGCCTTCTCCTTTGCTTTTATATGCATTTTTACATTGGAGTTAAGCCATCCAGGATGTTTGTTCGCTCTTTTAAATTTATTACCCAATGGAATACATTGGCTAATGCCCTTATTTAATATGCTCTTAAAGCAAACCCATCTCTCCTCCGTATTCTTTGTTCCTAATATTTTATCCCAATTTATGCCTTTTAGCAAGGTTTGTAGTTTAGGGAAGTTGGCTCTTTTGAAATTCAGTGTCTTTGTGTTCCCTTCATGTCTCCTATTTGTGTGATTTATACTGAAACTAATTGACCTGTGATCGCTGTTACCTAAATTGCCCCGTATTTCCACATCTGTTATCAGGTCTGTATTGTTGGTAATCAGTAGATCTAGTAATGTTTTATTTCTAGTTGGTGCGTCTACCATCTGACCCATAAAATTGTCCTGCAAGACACCAAGGAACTGGCGAGCCTTAAATGAATGCGCGGTTCCCTCCGCCCAGTCTATGTCTGGATAATTAAAATCCCCCATTATGATAACACTTCCCATCCTTGCTGCTAATCCAATTTGTGATAGGAGATCCGTCTCCACTTCCTGCCTCAGGTTAGGGGGCCTATAGCATACTCCCAGTATTATTTTCCCCTTAGCTTCATCCCTTTGGAGCTCTACCCATAAAGATTCCACCTCCTCCCTAGCCCCCTCAGTGATGTCATATCTCACATTCACTTGTACATTATTCTTGATATATAGGCATACCCCTCCCCCTTTTTTACCCTCTCTATCCTTGCGGTATAGGGTATACCCTTGAATGTTTGCCAGCCAATCATGAGAGCTGTTGAACCAGGTCTCTGAAATTCCCACAAAATCCAAATCCTCCTTGTACAACAGTATCTCTAGTTCACCCATCTTGTCCGCCAGGCTCCTGGCACATAGTTTAGACCGGTCGCATATTGTCCTCGTATTGGGTGTTTCAAGATTGCAACTTGGACTTGCTACTATACTCACCTTGTGTTTTTGTGCTTTGGTTAACCTACCACTAATGCCCCCAATACTACCCTCTGGAATATCTTCCGCGCTGGCTATCACTGTCTCTGGACACTCCCCCCCCATCGCCTAGTTTAAAAACCCCTCTAACTTTTTGGCCATCTTCATTCCCAGCAGATCTGCACCCTCCTCATTTAGGTGCAGTCCGTCCCTTCTATAGTACCGGTTACCGACTGAGAAGTCGGCCCAGTCCTCCAGGAACCCAAACCCCTCCTTACTACACCAGCTCTTCAGCCACTTGTTTACTTCCCTAATCTCCCTCTGCCTTTCTGGTGTGGCTCGATGTACCGGTAGTATTCCTGAGAACACTACCTTGGAGGTCCTTTTCCTCAATTTAGCTCCTAAGTCCCTAAAATCGTTCTTTAGGACACTCCATCTGCCTCTGACTTTGTCATTGGTGCCAACGTGCACCATGACAGCCGGGTCTTCCCCAGCCCCTCCCAGTAATCTGTCCACAAGATCCGTGATGTGCCGAACTTTATCATTTTCAATAAGTGAACTTTCACATCTGTATTGCGGTCACTGTGTGGTATTGGGAATTGTCAGCACACAGTCACAATTTTTAGCACAAGCATTGTTTTATTGGTATTATTATACATCATTATTTATTTATTTTATATATTTTGTGGTTACACTGGAATTAGGACATTAATATTTAGGATCATTATTGCATTTGCACAGCGCTTATCGCACGCACTCTGTTTTATTTAGCACTGCTTATTGTTGCTTTCAGTGATTTTACATAGCAGCGTCATGCGTTTTTGCACAGTTGCAACATATTTATTCAATGTCTATGTACACTAAACATAGGGCTATTGGTTTGTTCAGCACTGTTTATTGTTGTTTTCAGCGATTTTTACACAGCACCATTATGCATTTTTGCACAGTTACAACATAAGCACTTTAGCATTCTTCTACACTGAACATAGGGCAACTGTTGCTTCAGTTATTTTGAACAGCATCATTATTTATTTATTTACATAATCGCAATTAGCGATTTTGTACACCATTTATCGCTTATTGTTAAATATTCCATATATATCATTAAACTGCGCTGATTATTATTTACTTTATACCATTTAAGTGCATTTACACACTTTGGATCTAGCTGCAACTTATCTGATTAGCATATACTCAGCGATTTTTACATAGCAGCATCATGCGTTTTTGCACAGTTGCAACATTGTCATTCTATGTTTATGTACACTGAACATAGGGCTATTGGCACTTTAATATATACTCTGCGTTTACATTAGTATATTAATACCCAGAATCACTACTGCATTTGCACAACACTACGTGCACATACTCAGATTGGTTTGTTCAGCACTGTTTATTGTTGTTTTTTTAGCGATTTTTACACAGCATCATTATGCGGTTTTGCACAGTTACAACATAGGCACTTTAGTATTCATCTACATTGAACATGGGGCTACTGTTGCTTCAGTTATTTTGCACAGCATCATTAGCAATTTGCATAATCGCAATTAGTGATTTTGCACATTATTTATCGCTTATTGTTAATATTTTATATATATTATCAAGCTGTGCTGATCATTATTTACTTTGTCTGCCATAATGTCGCAGTCCCAATAAAAATCGCAGATCGCCGCCATTACTAGTAAAAAAGATAAATAAAAATGCTATAAATCTATCCCCTATTTTGTAGACGCTATAACTTTTGCGCAAACCAATCAATATACGCTTATTGCGATTTTTTTTTTTACGCTTTTTTTTAAAGAAAATGGGTATATTTATTATAGCAAAAAAGTACAAAAAATTGTCGCTCTTTTTTTGTTTATAGCGCAAAAAATAAAAACCGCAGAGGTGATCAAATACCACCAAAAGAAAGCTCTATTTGTGGGAAAAAAAGGGCGTCAATTTTGTTTGGGTGCAACGTCGCACGACCGCGCAAATGTCAGTTAAAGCGACGCAGTGCTGAATCGCAAAAAAATGACCTGGTCATTCAGCAGCCAAATCTTCCGGGGGTGAAGTGATTAAAATTTGTTTGCAATAACTCCATCAGTATCACCAGCAAAGCCGCTTCATTATTATCCCATTAAAGAAGAAGAGAATTGTGCGCTGCATTTGGAGATTTCATAATTTGCCGCGTCCCGAATGTTAATTCTCCATTCCGAATGCTAGTTTACAAGACCGACCACTTCCGGCTCATCCTTGCTTCCGAGCATGCGTGTTTGTACTTTGGACTTTTGTCCGATGGACTTGTGTACACACGATCGGAAAATTTCAACAACACACATTGTCCGCGGAAAATTTTAAAGCCTGCGATCCAACATTTGTCTGCGGAAAATCCGACAACATTTGTCCGATAGAGCGTACAAACGGTCGGATTTTCCGCCAACAGCCTGTCATTGAACATTTCCCATCGGAAAATCCGACGGTGTGTACGAAGCTTAAGAGTGAGGTGTGCACTGAGGAGAGCAGGGAAAGGAGACATGTAAGGTGATTATAAGACAAAACTTCATTAGACAAAATAATGTCGTTTATAAGGCTTCCAGCCAGTTACATGTTTGTATGCATTATGTAATACTTATGCCGCGTACACACGGTCGGACTTTTCGTCTACAAAAGTCCAACGGACGCCGACGGACTAAAGCTGGCTGGTAATCCGATCGTGTGTGGGCTTCCCCGGACTTTCAGCTGACTTTTTCAGCCTCAAATCCGACGGACTTTAGATTTGAAACATGCTTCAAATCTTTCCGACGGACTCGAGTCTGGTCGAAAAATCCGCTCGTCTGTATGCTAGTCCGACGGACAAAAAGCCACGCTAGGGCAGCTATTGGCTACTGGCTATGAACTTCCTTATTTTAGTCTGGTGTACGTCATCACGTACGAATCCGTCGGACTTTTGTGTGGTCGTGTGTAGGCAAGTCCGTTCGTTAGAAAGTCTGCCACAAGTCCGCCGCAAGTCCGCCGAAAGTCTGCCGGAAGTCTGTCGGACAGGCTGTCGGACTTTTGTAGACGAAAAGTCCGACCGTGTGTATGCCCCATTAAACTTTAAAAAGAGGTCCACTATAGTATCAGTCACCCTCAAAAAAAAAAAAAAAAACAAACTTTGAGAAAATACAAAGACTATACAAAAAATGTAAATACAGTGCCATGAAAAAGTATTCATACCCCTTGAAATCTTCCACATTTTGTCATGTTACAACCAAAAACGTAAATGTATTTTTAGGGATTTAATGTGATAGACCAACACAAAGTGGCACATAATTGTGACGTGGAAGTGACTGTACAGATGAATGAATAGGAAGCGCTGTGAGGCTTCCTGCTCATTCACAAACTGAAGCATAGTAAGCATAGTTTACTATGCTTCAGTGATGAATGGACACAGGAGTGATTGCTACTGATCACTCATTGTGTTCATTCAGGAAAGGAAGGGGCCAGTAAATAAAATATTTACAAGCCCCTTCCCCTACTCTCTATCCTGAAAAATCCCCCTGTGTGCCCACAGCAACTGCCGGTGGGAAAGGAGGGGAGCCGGCACCACTGCGTGGGTAAAGGGGCACACAGGGGGTCCCAGACAGCAGATGGAGGGGACACATGTGCTAGAACCAATCCCAGCTGGAGGGAGGGAGTGGAGGAGAATCTGCCAGTGCTGCAGGGGGAGGCAGAAGGGGATCAGTGTCTGCAATAAGACAGTACAGCCGGCCCTCTTGCTCAGCCCCCCCTTTTGAACTGATGGGACCCGGGCCCAGTACAGGAGGGCTGGCTGTACTGCCTTATCAGTGCCCCTTAAACTCACTGTGCCCTCTTTGCACAGTGATGGAGCTGTCATAGACAGCTCACAGTCTCTAGCAATGATCGGAAGCTGGAGGGATGAGCTTCTGATCATGTGACCACTGTGGCAGCCAATGACAGGGGTCACGTAATTGGGCAGTTCTTCCTGGGTGTATAGACCCAGTTAAAGAGATGCCAGGGCTGGGCATAAAGGGGTTAAAATAAATCATTCACTCTTAGTGAGCTGAGCGGAATGAGTGCTCGAGGGTGACAGCTCTATGTGTACTGGAGGGCGATCATTTTTCTTCCAGCGCAACAAGCTGTAGACGTATCTCTGACACTGGGAGGATGCAAAATAATAGATAAGAGGATCCAGACAACAGTTTATACTACTGATACTGGAAGAGATGATGTAGGAAGTATACAGAGAGAAATAATTATTATTATTAGGAATCTGTTTGTAGTGAATTAAACAGATGACATTGGTTGGGCCAAAACAAAGGACAAAGACACTCAGTACAATCACGGATAGACGGATAGCTCGGGATCTCTTATGTGTGCGATCGAATGTTGATCTGCTGAGACTGCGGATGATTCCGATGTAACAGAAAGTTATAATGATTAACGGTAAGAAATTAAAAAGTGAGAACACAGTGGAGAAGTAAACATAACCAAAATAATGCCCAAACTTATACCCTAAATACTGACTTTCATGACACAATGTTATATATCTGCTGCTATTCAAGGTTTGCTCTCTCGTGAGAAGAGGCACAATGCTGGCCAATGAGATGACCCAGATGACACCACACACCAGCCAGGCTCGGGTCACTGTACGCCAGGGAAGAGACCGCACTGGGTAGACTACGGCCAGGAAACGCTCCACGCTGATACTTGTCATGAGCAGGATGGAGCAAAACATGTTACAGTAAAATGCTGCTGTGACAAAGCGACACATTCCATCTCCAAAGATCCAGTTAGATCCCAAGAATCTGTAGACAATATAAAAAGGAAGGATGCAAACAAGGAGGAGATCTGCTATGGTGAGGTTCAGCATGTAGACCATTGCTGGCTTCCTGACCTTCATCTTCACCAGAAACATGATGATCGCCATGATATTGAGTGGAAGAGCCACGAGGAACACAACAGTATAGATCGATGGGACAAGAATGGCAGCACTCCAATGTCTTAAAATACAGAAGACTTCATAATTAATATCTGGAAAGTAAACACCCAGTATTAGTATTAATATAGTAAATAAACTTGATACATTTAACTTTTCTTTAAAGCAGAACTGTGCTTGAAAAAATATAAAATGAATAGCTCATATAAGGTAAAATTAAGAAAAAACAAAAAAAAAAACAACAATCACTATGAACCAGAGCCCTTAACAGGGCTATATATAGGGCTTTTTTTCTGTCGGAATATGGCAGAACAAAGTTCTGCCACCTCCAGCGCTGTCCCTTTGCTGGTTGCTCAGAAGCCTGGCTTCTATGGTTACAAGGGACAGCACTCTCCCAGTGTCACACACAGAACCCTCCCTGTCCTGCACTTTCCTATGACAACAGACTACGGTGTGGGGGATGTGCACAAAGACTCTAGTCTTTAGCGTGTTGGGAACGCTTTCATAGCTTCAAGCAGGCTTGTTAAGAGTTTATACATTAAGGCTCAGTTCACACGGGGGCAACACGACTTACAGTGCGAGTTAGTAAGGCGACTTGGAGGCGACTTCAGCGCGACTTTGAGCGACTTACAACGTCACTTAAAGTCGCCTCCAGGACAGGCGACTTTGCCTGTGGCCAACCAGAGCTAATCAGCTCTTGTGACATCATTCTTGTTCCTGTTCTCTTCCTGGTTCCCTGTTCCTGTCTTCTGTGACCACAATGTTCACTTTGCGTTATTTAATGACAGCTGTGGTAACAGCTGGTGTGGCAGTATTGATGAAAGAAGAAGAGGAAGAGAGGAAGCGAAGGATGAGGATGAGAAGAAGACGTTGCTACTGGATCCATCCTATTATTGCTAATAGAGATAGCAGAGGCCAGTTCTGGGCCATGTATGAGAATTTGCATGTTTTTGAGGACAAGTTTTTCAACTAAGTATCTTTTGCTACATAAAGTCTTTTTCAGCCCCAAATTTTAGATATAAATTTTGTATCATTGACCCTAGAGAATAAAATGGCGAATGTTGCTATTTAGCTGAATTGGTTGTTATCTACCTAATGCCTACTCTAATCAATGTTATTGGGGTGGTTGGTTGAACTTGCATGCATCACCCCGGCAGAACTCCTTTAATTAGAGGCCTCATATTTGCATATGGTAGGCTTAAAGTGGTAATGTGTACGTGTAGCTACAAATGGCTGATATTTCTTATTTTCAATATAGTAAATTAGCTTTTTTATTCATTTTACACTTTCGATGAATTGCTTCGTCTGGTTTACATCAATCTGGAGCGACAGAATACATCATATAGGAGGAGTATCTCACCTACTGAAATACTGATTATTACACTAAGGTAAACTATCTATTTTTTGATGCACATTAGTATTATATTTGCAACATTATAGTAAAGTCCAGTCTGAGTTCATTTGTCTGGGCTTCTCCAACGGGTCACATGAGTGCAATTATTTTGCACTCCTGCACCTCCTTTTTAGTGGAGAGTGTTCAGAAGTCCACTTTGTGCAGACGTCACCAAGATGAGTTGAGGCAGAGCATCATCTTCACTTCCGAAGTTCTTTATCCACCAGCTGCCTGGACTGATGGCAGTGCCAGCCGCTCAGCAAGCTGCTCTCCGCCCCTCCACATCTCAGCGCTCCAATGAGTGTGGAGGAGCAGAGCAGGAGAGCAGCTGACTGACAGTCAGAAGCTCTCAGCTCGGGGAGGGTAGAGAACCGAGACATCCACAATGTTTGTTGACTCAGTTCTGTGTGAAGAAGCGGCAGTGGACAGATGCAGCATCGGTGCGATGCTACATCCACCTAGGTAAGTATGATCATTCCAAAAAAAACATACCGTTGAATAAATATTGCAAAGTTTAGCACACAAACATCCATTAATTTTTGAATAACCAAAAATTTTTATTATAGTGTGTGTGTATATATATATATATATATATATATATATATATATATATATATATATATATATATATATATATATATATATATATATATATATATATATATATATATATATATATATATATATATATCATATCTAAAACAGAAACTTTTTTAAATTTACAATTGTTCGTAAACTGGTTCGTAGCTGGAGGTTGCAGAGCTGGTGGAAGGCCTTGGGGAGGGTGTTGGTGGGAAATTGTTGGAAAGCTGACTGAATGGTTGGTACCTTGGTACGCCAATTGTTGATGGATAGGGGATTGGTGGATGGGCAGGATTCATAGCATTGCCATACTCATCAGAGTATGGACAGAGTATGGACAGAGGTTAGGGTATGTATAGTAGTGACCTGATGGTGGTGGTGGTCCAAACACGGGTGAGGTGGGAATTGATGGCTCATTGCGCATACTGGCTTCAAGGAGGTCCATCACTGCCTTCTTGACATCATGCTTGCTCTCCTGGGGAATTTTTTGAAGCATTCCTGCGACCATTAGACCAAGCCATGATCTTCTGACTGTAGATCTTCTAATTTTTGGTTCATTCATTCTACAAGGTCCGCAAATCTGTCCATATTATGACTGTGCCTTCCCCTTGATGGTCTGCTCCAACGCTAGCTTCTGAGCCGGATAGGCTGAGCCGGCTGCTGTATATTTGATGAAGCCTCTCCTTGGTTGTTCTCCTGTGCTGCTTCAGAAAATTCCAGTAGAGAATGATCCAGCGACAGCGACCCTCCTGCTTCTTGGGATGCTGCTTCTTGAGTTGCAGCTTCTTGCGATTCATCCTGCCCTTCATCACGCACTTCCCACCTGGATTGTGTTCTGCATTAAACATATAATACAGTTAAGGCACAGTTAAGGCACCCCTTTTTTATAGAATTCTATAGTATCACTTTACAAATATGAAAGATGTTATCTCACTCTCTCAGATCCATGAAAGGCCTCAGAAACTCCAGTTCATCTGCGTGTATGTAGGGTACCACCCTTTTTGTTCCAGATCCACTCCTGGCATCATTAATTTTTCGAAGGTACCGCTTGAAGCAGTCGCGCAATCCCTTCCATCTATTTTGTAATATGGATACTGCAAAAACATAAATAGGAACATAATGAATTATGTATTTTGTCTTTCAGATACCTGGCAACCAGTCATTCCCTAATTAGCCTACATTATGAGTTCATGGTGGGCAGGTCGACAATCAGCTACATCATCAAAGAAACCTGCCAAATTTTATGGGATGTGCTTAACACCATAGTTATGAAGAGGCCTACACCAGAAAATTGGTGGGATATTGCAAAAATATTTTGGAGTCGGTGCAATTTCCCCAATTGCATTGGAGCTATAGATGGGAAGCATGTGTGTGTTATAAAGTCTGTTGGTAGCGGAATTTTGTACTTCAATTACAAAAAATATTGCTCTTTTGTACTGCTTGCCGTGGCCGATGCAAACTACTGCTTCACCTATATAGACATGGGATCCTACGGTAGTAGCTGCGATTCACAGATTTTTGCTAATTCCTCCTTTGGTGAAAGGCTACGGGATAATCGGTTAGATATTCCTGAAACTGTCCTCTTCCTGGCACAAATGAACCCCCAATACCCTATGTGTTCATGGCAGATGAGGCTTTTGCATTGAGGGAACACCTAATGAGGCCTTACTCCAATAGGAACCTGACTACTCCTAAGAAAGTCTTTAACTATCGACTAGGGATGAGCTTCGTGTTCGAATTGAAGGCATGTTTGACTCGAACATTGCCTGTTCTGGCGTTCGCAGAATTCCGAAGGATATGGGCCATTCGTGCCAAATTCGAGTGGCGTGTCACGGCCCATAATTCACTGCGGCATCGCAGTGCATTGCTGGCTGATGATTGGCCAAGCATGCACTATGACCCGCATGCTTGGCCAATCACAGCGCCGTCTGTACAGAGAGCCGTAATTGGCCAAAGCCAGGGTGGCTTTGGCCAATTATGGCTCTGGGTTTAGTACACGCCCCACACTATATAAAGCCGCCTGCACGGCGGCCCTGTGTAGTGTGTTCCGGCATTGAGAGAGAGAGAGAGATAGAGAGACAGTGTCATTTGATTTAAGTTAGAGTAGGCAGGCGAGTCAGTTAGCTGCACTTACAGTGTATTGTGTGTGTGTATATATATATATATATATATATATATATATATATATATATATATATATATATACATCCTAGGTGTTGTGTGTGTGTGTGTGTATGTGTGTGTGTGTATGTATGTGTGATATATATATATATATACATACACACTGTATTCAGTTTTGCTAGATACATTCCTGTTATTCTCTTCCTACTACTGACAGGCAGGCAAGGGTTATTACAGTATTTACAGCTACCTGAAGAAAATTGCTGGTGTTCTTCTGATCCTATTAGTCCTATTAGCTACAGTATTTACAGTTAGTATAGTGCATCCTCTGCACAGTGTGCACCTAAAGCTACCTGAAGAAAATTAGTGTTCTTCTGATCCTATTAGTACAGTACCGCAGGCAGCTACAGTATTTACAAGTTAGTGTAGTGCGTCCTCTGCCCGGTGTGCACCTAAAGCTACCTGAAGAAAATTAGTGGTGTTCTTCTGATCCTATTAGTACAGTTCCACAGGCAGCTGCAGTATTTACAAGTTAGTGTAGTGCGTCCTCTGCACAGTGTGCACCTAAAGCTACCTGAAGAAAATTAATGGTGTTCTTCTGATCCTATTAATACCACAGGCAGGCAGCTACAGTATTTACAGTAAGTGTAGTGCGTCCTCTGCACAGTGTGCACCTAAAGCTACCAGGAGACAATTGCTGTTCTTCTGCTCCTATCAATACCACAGGCAGGCAGCTGCAGTATTTACAGTTAGGGCACTGTGTCCTCTGCACAGTCTGCACCTAAAGCTACCTGAAGAAAATTAGTGGTGTTCTTCTGATCCTATTAATACCACAGGCAGGCAGCTACAGTATTTACCGTTAGTGTAGTGCGTCCTCTGCACAGTGTGCACCTAAAGCTACCAGGAGACAATTGCTGTTGTTCTGCTCCTATCAATACCACAGGCAGGCAGCTACAGTATTTACAGTTAGTGCACTGTGTCCTCTGCACAGTGTGCACCTAAAGCTACCTGAAGACAAATGCTGTGTTCTCATATTAATAATACTACAGGCAGGCAGTTGATTCTGCTAGCTGCAGTATCAGTATGTGTGTATATATATATATATATATATATATATATATATATATATATATATATATATACACATCCCAGCTTTGTGCAGCTACATCTCACTGCAGGCCATTAGTATGTCTGGAAGGCCAACAAGGAGAGGCAGACAGTCACAAGCCAATAAAAGAGGGCAAGCAGGCTCTGTGTCTAGAGGCAATAGTGCTGGCTGTGGAGACGGTGCATCCTCATCAGCACGTGGCCGTGGGACACACTTGGCCTTTTTTTCGGCAGCTGGCCGCATTGAGCCACAACATGCGGAAGACTTGGTAGAGTGGATGACCAAGCCGTCCTCATCCTCTCTCACCCAGGCTCAGGGTACTTTGTCTGGCAAAGCAGCTGCCAACGCGGCCTCTTCCATCAGCTCAATGGCATCAGTCACTCCTTCCCTAGCCCCACCATGTCCTCCTGAGAATTCCCCCGAACTGTTTGACCACAGTGTTGGGTACATGCTCCAGGAGGATGCCCAGCATTTTGAAGGCTCTAAAGATGGTACCCAGCTAGAGGAAGGCAGTGAGCCCAGAGAGAGGGGGCGCCCAAGAAGGACAGCAATCTGGCAGTCATGTTCCCCCAGCTGCAGCATACTGCCAGCTTTGCTCCAGTGATGAGGAGGGAGGGGATGATGAGGTCACTGACTCCACGTGGGTGCCTGATAGGAGAGAGGAGGAGGAGGCACATCACTAATGAGGCAGGATGCCCTCCAGGGGCGAGCTTAAGGGCAGCACACTGACTGCATCACCCGGCAGAGCTCCGCATGTGCAGGGCGCTGCTGTCTCTGCGCGTTATTTCAAAAGTTCTTTGGTGTGGGCCTCTTTTGAGACGAGTGCATCAGATCCCACCGCTGCTATTTGCAACATATGTCTCAAGCGTATCTCTCGTGGCCAAAACATCTCCAGCTTGGGTACCACATGTTTGACCAGACATATGTTGACCTGCCATGCAGTTCGTTGGCAAGCGTACCTAAAAGACCCACACCAAAAAACAAAGAGGACCTCTCCTTGCTCTTCATCAGCTGGGATCTCCAACCCCCCACTATACCTTCAGTCCTCTCTGAGACCTGCACTGAGAGGGATGAAGGTGTAGAATTAGGTGTGTCACAGCCAAGTACTTGGGGGCAATCTGCTATCGGTACACCGACGTCAGATTGTACCAGGCAAATTTCCCTGCCCCAGCTGCTGCACCGCCGAAAGAAGTTCACTCCCAGCCATCCACATGCCCAGCAGTTGAATGCTAGCTTGGCTAAATTGCTAGCACTTCAACTGCTGCCATTTCAGTTGGTAGACTCTGCTCCCCTTCCGTGAGTTTGTGGAATGTGCGGTTCCTCAGTGGCAGGTTCCCAAACGCCACTTTTTCTCAAAGAAGTGATTCCCGCTCTCTACGGCATGTGGAAGGCAATGTCCATGCCTCGCTGGACAGGGCAGTCAGCGGTAAGGTGCATATTACCGCTGGCTCATGGTCCAGCAAGCATGGACAGGGATATTACCTATCTTTCACCGCGCACTGAGTGACTCTTCTGGCAACTGAGAAGGATGCAGGACAGGGTGCAGTAGTGTCGGAGGTTGTTCTGCCACCACGCCTCCAAAATATTACTATTGGTGATTCTGCCACACCTCTCTCCTCCACCCCTCCACTTCTTCTTCCTCCATGGCCTGTTCCCGTGCTGATTTGACTTCGGAACCAGCGGTGCTCCGTAGGCGTTCAAGGGGCTATGCAAGCACGCAGGCCAAAAGATGCCATGTAGTGCTTGAGCTGGTGTGCTTGGGGGACAGGAGCCACACTGGGGCAGAGATTTTGTCAGTTCTGCAGGTTCAGAGGTGGTTGACGCCACACCAGCTTAAGGCAGGTATGGTGGTTTGTGACAATGGAACCAACCTCCTCTCCGCCCTCCGACAGGGACAACTGACCCATGTGCCCTGTTTGGCTCACGTACTTAACTTGGTGGTGCAGTGGTTCTTGGGCAGGTACCCGGGCTTACAGGATGTCCCGAGGCAGGCCAGGAAAGTCTGTGTGCATTTCCGCAGGTCATATAATGCCAGTGCTTGGCTGGATGACCTCCAAAAGGAATTTAACCTGCCCAATAACCACCTAATCTGTGACATGCCCACCAGGTGGAACTCAGTGTTGGCCATGCTGCAGCAGCTGCACAAGCAGCAGAGGGCCATCAATGAGTACCTGTGAGACTATGGCACCAGGACAAGGTCAGGGGAGCTTGTTTTTTTTCCCCACGCCAGTGGGCCATGATCAGTAATGCATGCACTGTCCTGTCACCATTTGAGGAGGCTCATCCCTAATGCTGAGTGCCAGGCTCCACCAGGAACACTGTCTGGATAAAGGGGGCCTTGAGAGCTAAGGAAGTCCTCCTCTTCCTGCCTCTGTTCTGCCTCAAGTGCCCTGTCCATTATTCCACGCAGCGTGTGCTCCAACAGGTGGACAAGGGGGACAGTGTCACTGATGCATGCACTGTCACTGCTCACCATCCTCGTGGCCTCCTCGAATGGTGACAGGACAGTGCATGCATCCCTGATCATGGCCCACTGGCGTGGGGAAAAAAAACCAAGCTCCCCTGACCCTGTCCTGGTGCCATAGTCGCACAGGTACTCATTGATGGCCCTCTGCTGCGTGTGCAGCCGCTGCAGCATGGCCAACGTTGAGTTCCACCTGGTGGGCATGTCACAGATTAGGCGGTTCTTGGGCAGGTTAAACTCCTTTTGGAGGTCCGTCAGCCGAGCACTGGCATTATATGACCGGCGGAAATGCACACAGACTTTCCTGGCCTGCCTCAGGACATCCTGTAAGCCCGGGTACCTGCCCAAGAACCGCTGCACCACCAAGTTAAGGACGTGAGCCAAACAGGGCACATGGGTCATTTGTCCCTGTCGGAGGGCAGAGAGGAGGTTGGTGCCATTGTCGCAAACCACCATTCCTGCCTTAAGTTGGCGTGGCGTCAACCACCTCTGAACCTGCCCCTGCAGAGCTGACAGAACCTCTGCCCCAGTGTGGCTCCTGTCCCCCAAGCACACCAGCTCAAGCACCGCATGGCATCTTTTGGCCTGCGTGCTTGCGTAGCCCCTTGAACGCCTACGGAGCACCGCTGGTTCCGAGGAAGAGGCCATGGAGGAAGAAGAAGAGGAGGGGGTGGAGGAGAGAGGTGTGTCACAATCAGCATTTTGGAGGCGTGGTGGCGGAACAACCTCCAACACTACTGCACCTTGTCCTGCATCCTTCCCAGCTGCCAGCAGAGTCACCCAATGCGCCGTGAAACTTAGGTAACGTCCCTGTCCATGCCTGCTGGACCATGAGTCAGCTCTAATATGCACCTTACCGCTGACTGCTCTGTCCAGCGAGGCATGGACATTGCCTTCCACATGCCGGTAGAGAGCCGGAATCGCCTTCCGTGAGAAAAAGTGGCGTTTGGGTACCTGCCACTGAGGAACCGCACATTCCACAAACTCACAGAAGGGGGCAGAGTCTACCAACTGAAAAGGCAGCAGTTGAAGTGCTAGCAATTTTGCCAAGCTAGCATTCAACCGCTGGGCATGTGGATGGCTGGGAGCAAACTTCTTTCGGCGGTGCAGCAGCTGGGGCAGGGAAATTTGCCTGGTACAATCTGACGTCGGTGTACCAAAAGCAGATTGCCCACAAGTACTTGGCTGTGACACACCTAATTCTACACCTTCATTCCTCTCACTGCAGGTCTCAGAGAGGACTGGAGGTCTAGTGGGGTTGGAAATCTCAGCTGATGAGGAGCAAGGAGAGATCCTCTTTGTTCTTTGGTGTGGGTCTTTTAGATACGCTTGCCAACGAACTGCATGGCAGGTCAACATATGTCTGGTCAAGCATGTGGTACCCAAGCGGGAGATGTTTTGGCCACGCGAGATAGGCTTGAGACATATGTTGCAAATAGCAGCGGTGCGATCTGATGCACTCGTCTCAAAAAAGGCCCACACCAAAGAACTTTTTGAATAACGCGCAGAGACTGCAGCGCCCTGCACATGTGGAGCTTTGGGGTGTGATGCAGTCAATGTGCTGCCCTTAGGCTGGCCCCTGGAGGACATCCTGCCTCGTTGGTGATGTGCCGCCTCCTCCTCCTCCTCCTCCTCCTCCTCTCTCCTATCAGGCACCCACGTTGAGTCAGTGACCTCATCATCCCCTCCCTCCTCATCACTGGAGCAAACCTGGCAGTATGCTGCAGCAGGGAGAGCATGACTGCCAGATTGCTGTCCTTCTTGGGCACCCCCTCTGTCCGTGCTCATGTTACTGCCTTCCTCGAGCTCAGTATCATCATCAGAGCCTTCCAAACGCTGGGCATCCTCCTGGAGCATGTACCCAACACTGTGGTCAAACAGTTCGAGGGAATCCTCAGGAGGACATGGTGGAGCTAGGGAAGGAGTCACTGATGACATTGAGCTAAGGGAAGAGGCCGCTGCTTTGCCAGACAAAGCACCCTGGGTGAGAGAGGATGAGGAGGATGAGGACGGCTTGGTCATCCACTCGACCAAGTCTTCCGCATGTTGCGGCTCAACACGGCCAGCTGCCGAAAAAAAGGCCAAGCGTGTCCCATGGCCACATGCTGATGAGGATGCACCGTCTCCACGACCAGCACTAGACACAGAGCCTGCTTGCCCTCTCTTATTGGCTTGTGACTGTCTGCCTCTCCTTCTTGGCCTTCCAGACATACTAATGGCCTGTAGCTGCACTAAGCTGGGATAGAACACCAGTAATTTTCTTCAGGTAGCTTTATATACTGTAACCAGACAAGCCTGCCTGTCAGTGGGAAGATAACAGGAACGGATCTAGCTGAACACTGTGAGCAGGACGCACTGTACTAAATGTAAATAGTCTAGCTGCCTGACCGTGGTACTAATAGGATCAAATAGAACACCTGTAATTTTCTTCAGGTAGCTTTATATACTGTAACCAGACAAGCCTGCCTGTCAGTAGGAAGATAACAGGAACGGATCTAGCTGAACACTGTGAGCAGGACGCACTGCACTAAATGTAAATAGTCTAGAAGATAACAGGAACGGATCTAGCTGAACACTGTGAGCAGGACGCACTGCACTAAATGTAAATAGTCTAGAAGATAACAGGAACAGATCTAGCTAAACTGAATACAGTGTATATATATATATGCAACACCTGGGATGCATATATATACACAATACACTGTAAGTGCAGCTAACTGACTGACTGTTCTGCCTAATCTATCTAACTCAAATCAAATGACACTGTCTCTCTCTCTCTCTATCTCTCAGCACACCGGAACACACACTACTCAGGGCCGCCGTGCAGGCGGCCTTATATGGTGTGGGGCGTGTACTAAATCCCCTGAGCCATAATTGGCCAAAGCCACCCTGGCTTTGGCCAATTACAGCTCTCTCTACTGACGGCGCTGTGATTGGCCAAGCATGCGGGTCATAGTGCATGCTTGGCCAATCATCAGCCAGCAATGCACTGCGATGCCGCAGTGAATTATGGGCCGTGACGCGCCACACGAATTTGGCGCGAACGGCCCATATCGTTCGCAATTCGACGGACGGTCGAACAGCCGATGTTCGAGTCGAACATGGGTTCGACTCGAACACGAAGCTCATCCCTACTCAGCATCAGGGCCCGTTTTTGCGCCCACCAAGAGTAACTGTGAGGGCTTACAGTGTTGTGGCAACACCAACATCTAAGGCCCCTATTTCTGCAGAGTATATAGGGCAGGCCCCTACTTTCAAACATCCAACTTACAAACGACTCCTACTTGCAAACGGAAGGAGACAACAGGAAGTGAGATGAAATCTACCCCTAGGAAGGGAAATTCTCTCCTGTAAGAGTTAATATGGGAAAAACGTGTCTCCTCTACACTGATGCTTTATCACCAATCCTTGTTTCACTAAAAACCCAAAATTGTCGAAAAACATTTGTCTTTGGGACAGAAAGTAAAGGTAAAATCTTCTGAAGAGGTGCACAGACAGCAAAACAAATGTCACAGGGGTGAAAACCCTTCCCTATGTTTTCCAAAAAGCTTAAAAATAGATTTTTTGGCTGGAGCTACACTTTAAAAATGTACCAGTTCAAAATTACAAACAGATTCTACTTAACAACAAACCTACAGTCCCTGTCTTGTTTGCACCGCCTGCTGTTCAGAGGGCCTGGGGCCCCACAACTTTCCTTTTTTTAATTTGGGTGCGGGGTTCCCCTTAATATCCATACAAGATCCAAAGGGCCTGGCAATGGACTGGGGGGGTACCCATGCCATTTGTCTCACCATCCATATTACCGGGACCGGACATTACATTAAAGCCGTAAGCAGTTTTAAATGACTTTTATTCCTTTAAAAATGTCATTTTGTGCAGAGACTGTTCTAAGCACGGGAAACACGGGCCACTTTACAGGCATACTATAGACACCCCCCAGGTACGATATTTAAAGGAATATTTAACTTTTTTTTTTTCACTTTAAGCATCATTAAAATCACTGCTCCCGAAAAAACGTCAGTTTTTAAAACTTTTCTTTGCATTGATACATGTCCCCTGGGGCAGGACCCGGGTCCCCAAAACCCTTTTTAGGACAATACCATGCAAATTAGCCTTTAAAATTAGCACTTTTGATTTTGAACGTTTGAGTCCCATAGACTTCAATGGGATTATAACGTTCGTGCGAATTTTCGGTCCGTTCTGGTGCAAACCAAACCGGGGAGTGTTTGGCTCATCCCTACTATCGACTAACAAAGGCAAGAAGGGTGGTTGAATGCAGTTTTGGAATTCTTGCCAATAAATGATGTTTGTTACATACGCCTATTGCATTAAACATTGAAAATGCAATTACTGCTGTTAAAGCAGCTTGCGTGCTGCACAATTATGTCCGGATACGTGACGGTACCGTTTCAAGCATTCCCTTATGCATGACATGGAAAGTGCACACCTCATTGCTACAAGGGGATCCCGCGATGGTGCCACTGTTCAAGAGCAATTTGCTTTGTACTAAATGGACGCCATTTCCTAACTGCATTGATTACTTCCTTAAATATATATTTTGCTGCTGTTGCTTTTTCTGTAAAGTTTTAGAGCCTGCAGTTTATTGAGTTTCTAATTTTGTCATGCTATGTTATACTGTCGTTAATGTTTTAAATACTATTTTTTGGTTACATTTTACATAAACTGTGACAATAAAGCAATAATTATTTTGGCTGATATTGATCATTTATTATCTACATTTATTAACAATAGAAGTATACATCAGTGAAAGACTGCACCAGGGTTCTCCATAGGCCCCTTTCACACTGGGGGGCATCGGCGGTAAAACGCAGCTATTTTTAGTGGCGCTTTACCGTCGTTTTAGCAGCGGTATTCGGTAGCTAGCGTGGCGGTTTTAACCCCCACTAGTGGCCGAAAAAGGGTTAAAACTGCCCGCAAAGTGCCGCTACAGCGGCGCTATGCAGGCGGTATAGCCGCGCTGCCCCATTGTTTTCAATGGGCAGGAGCGTTGTAGGAGCACTCCAAAGATGCTGTTTGCAGGAGGTTTTTTTCCCTCCTGCCAGCGCACCGCTCCAGTGTGAAAGCCCTCCAGTGTGAAAGCCCTCGGGCTTTCACACTGAACAAACAGCAGCGGCAGTTTCAGGTCGGTTTGCAGGCGCTATTTTTAGCGCAATAGCGCCTGCAAACCGCCCCAGTGTGAAAGGGGCTTTACTCTGTTCCTCCAGTTGTTCCAGAACTACAATTCCCATCATGCCTAGTCAAGTATGTCAGTGTCTGAATTGCACAACACATGGATAACAGACATAAATTAAATAAAAGGTTAAACTTACATTTGTCACTACGTTCGGTTGTCGTCAATTTGTCCCAATTCTCGAAAGTGAGTCAACAGGTCTCCAGCCAGGCACTGTCCCTCTTATATTGATCCTTGTAGTTCAGATCAGTCTTGTAATAGATACAGGGACGCTGCCTCACGAGTCTTATTAAGGACTCATTGTCAACTGGCTCTCTGTAATGGACTTCCCTGTGGACTCTGGTCGACATTGTGTATACAGGTTGTTCACTAGTATACACAGAGATAAAGGCATCCAAGAAGTACCCTGTGGGCAGGACAGGGCTGCCTGCAGTGGGGAGTACCTGGGTAAAATCTTTTCTTCTTCCTGTTAAGTTGCTTCACTATAGACCACGATCTGACTTGTAGGCAACTTCCATTGAAATCTATGGGTACAAGTCGCCTAGAAGTCGCCTTGAAGTAGTACAGGAACCTTCTCTGAAGTCAGAGCGACTTCAATAGCGTACATTAAGACGGCTCTCATTAACTTCAATGCAATTTCTGATGTCAAGCGACTTGGGGCGACTTGAGGTCTGACAAGTCGGATCCCAAGTTGCGGTAGTGTGAACCGAGCCTAATATTTGTTATACAAAAGCAATGGAAATGTACGAATTTGGGGTTATGTATCCTTTAAAGAAAATACTGAACTCTGCACTCCATATGTAGCACACTCTTTAACTTTGCATTCGGTATGTATTGTAGCTCACTCCTGAACCCTGCACTCTGTACATGGCAAACTCCAGAACCCTGCACTCTCTACGTGGCAAACTCCAGAACCCTGCACTCTCTACGTCAGTGGTCATCAACCCTGTCCTCAGGGCCCACCAACAGGCCAGGTTTGCAAGATAACTGAAATACATCACAGGTGATATCATTTGCTGCTCAGTGATTGCAGTATTCTAGTCTGCATCTCCCCAAGGTAATACATAAAACCTGGCCTGTTAGTGAGCCCCCAGGACAGGGTTGATGACCATTGCTCTACGTGGCAAACTCCAGAACCCTACACTCTCTATATGGCAAACTCTAGAACCTTGCACTCTCTCTATGTGGCAAATTCTGGAACCCTGCACTCTGTACGTGGCAAACTCCAGAACATTGCACTCTGTACGTGGCAAAATCCAGAACATTATACTCTGTATGTGGCAGACTCCAGAACATTGCACTCTGTACGTGGCAAACTCCAGAACACTGCACGCTGTACACAGCACATTCATGACCTCTGCACTCTGTACATAGCACTCTCCTAAACACTGCACTCTGTACATAGCACTCTCCTGAACTCTGCACTTTGTACATATCGCACTCCTAAACCCTGAACTATATACATAGCACACTCCTGAACCCTGATCTATATACATAGCACACTCCTGAACTATATATAGTTACATAGTTACATAGTTACATAGTAGGTGAGGTTGAAAAAAGACACACGTCCATCAAGTCCAACCTATGTGTGTGATTATGTGTCAGTATTACATTACATATCCCTGTATGTTGCGGTCATTCAGGTGATTATCTAATAGTTTCTTGAAGCTATCAATGCTCCCCGCTGAGACCACCGCCTGTGGAAGGGAATTCCACATCCTTACCGCTCTTACAGTAAAGAACCCTCTACGTAGTTTAAGGTTAAACCTCTTTTCTTCTAATTGCAATGAGTGGCCCCCGAGTCTTATTAAACTCTCTTCTGCGAAAAAGTTTTATCCCTATTGTGGGGTCACCAGTACAGTATTTGTAAATTGAAATCATATCCCCTCTCAAGCGTCTCTTCTCCAGAGAGAATAAGTTCAACGCTCGCAACCTTTCCTCATAACTAAGATCCTCCAGACCCTTTATTAGCTTTGTTGCCCTTCTTTGTACTCGCGCCATTTCCAGTACATCCTTCCTGAGGACTGGTGCCCAGAACTGGACAGCATACTCCAGGTGCGGCCAGACCAGAGTCTTGTAGAGCGGGAGAATTATCGTTTTATCTCTGGAGTTGATCCCCCTTTTAATACATGCCAATATTCTGTTTGCCTTATTAGCAGCAGCTTGGCATTGCATGCCATTGCTGAGCCTATCATCTACTAGGACCCCCAGGTCCTTTTCCATCTTAGATTCCCCGAGAGGTTCTCCCCCCAGTGTATAGATTGCATTCATATTTTTGCCACCCAAATGCATTATTTTACATTTTTCTACATTGAACCTCATTTGCCATGTAGTCGCCCACCCCATTAATTTGTTCAGGTCTTTTTGCAAGGTTTCCACATCCTGCAGGGAAGTTATTGCCCTGCTTAGCTTAGTATCGTCTGCAAATACAGAGATTGAACTGTTTATCCCATCCTCCAGATTGTTTATAAACAAATTAAATAGGATTGGTCCCAGCACAGAACCCTGGGGAACCCCACTACCCACCCCTGACCATTCTGAGTACTCCCCATTTATCACCACCCTCTGAACACGCCCTTGTAGCCAGTTTTCAATCCAGGTACTCACCCTATGGTCCATGCCAACGGACCCTATTTTGTACAGTAAACGTTTATGGGGAACTGTGTCAAATGCTTTTGCAAAATCCAGATACACCACGTCTACGGGCCTTCCTTTATCTAGATGGCAACTCACCTCCTCATAGAAGGTTAATAGATTGGTTTGGCAAGAACGATTCTTCATGAATCCATGCTGATTACTGCTAATGATATCGTTCTTATTACTAAAATCTTGTATATAGTCCCTTATCATCCCCTCCAAGATTTTACATACTATTGATGTTAGGCTAACTGGTCTGTAATTCCCAGGGATGTTTTTTGGGCCCTTTTTAAATATTGGTGCTACATTGGCTTTTCTCCAATCAGCTGGTACCATTCCAGTCAATAGACTGCCTGTAAAAATTAGGAACAACGGTCTGGCAATCACCTGACTGAGTTCCCTAAGTACCCTCGGATGCAAGCCATCTGGTCCCGGTGATTTATTAATGTTAAGTTTCTCAAGTCTAATTTTAATTCTGTCCTCTGTTAACCATGGAGGTGCTTCCTGTGTTGTGTCATGAGGATAAACACTGCAGTTTTGGTTACTGAAGCCCCCCGTTTCACTCGTGAAGACTGAGGAGAAGAATAAATTCAATACCTTTGCCATCTCCCCATCCTTTGTAACCAGATGTCCTTCCTCATTCTTTATGGGGCCAATATGGTCTGTCCTCCCTTTTTTACTGTTTACATACTTAAAGAATTTCTTGGGATTTTTTTTGCTCTCCTCCGCTATGTGTCTTTCATGTTCTATCTTAGCCGTCCTAATTGCACCCTTACATTTCTTATTGCATTCTTTATAAAGTCTGAATGCTGAGGATGATCCCTCAACCTTGTATTTTTTGAAGGCCTTCTCCTTTGCTTTTATATGCATTTTTACATTGGAGTTAAGCCATCCAGGATTTTTGTTCGCTCTTTTAAATTTATTACCCAATGGGATACATTGGCTAATGCCCTTATTTAATATGCTCTTAAAGCAAACCCATCTCTCCTCCGTATTCTTTGTTCCTAATATTTTATCCCAATTTATGCCTTTTAGCAAGGTTTGTAGTTTAGGGAAGTTGGCTCTTTTGAAATTCAGTGTCTTTGTATTCCCTTTTTGTTTCCTATTTGTGTGATTTATACTGAAACTAATTGACCTGTGATCGCTGTTACCTAAATTGCCCCATATTTCCACATCTGTGATCAGGTCTGTATTGTTGGTAATCAGTAGATCCAGTAATGTTTTATTTCTAGTTGGTGCGTCTACCATCTGACCCATAAAATTGTCCTGCAAGACATTAAGGAACTGGCGAGCCTTAAATGAATGCGCGGTCCCCTCCGCCCAGTCTATGTCTGGATAATTAAAATCCCCCATTATGATAACACTTCCCATCCTTGCTGCTAATCCAATTTGTGATAGGAGATCCGTCTCCACTTCCTCCTTCAGGTTAGGGGGCCTATAGCATACTCCCAGTATTATTTTCCCCTTAGCTTCATCCCTTTGGAGCTCTACCCATATACATAGCACATTCCTGAACCCTGAACTATATACACAGCACACTCCTGAATGCTTCACTCTATAGATATCACTCTTCTGAACCCTGCACTGTGTATGTAGCACACTTCTGAACACTGCACACTGTACATGGCAAATCTCTAAACTCTGTATTCTGTACATGGCACACTCTTGAACCCTGTACACTGTATGTCCTACACTCCTTACTTCTGTACATAGTGCTCTCTTTACTGTGCTCACTCTGTGTAGCACACTCTTTAATGCTCCTTAACTGTGCACACTCTACATCCTTAATTCTGTCCATAGCGCACTCCTGAAACCTGAAATCTGTGTGTAGGAAACTCCAGAACCCTGCACTTTTTGGGTAGTGTACTCCTGAACTCTGCGCTCTGTACATAGCATGCTCCTAAACACTGCACTCTATATGTTGCAAACTTCTGAAAATTGTATTCTGTATGTAGCACACTCCTGAAATCTGCACTCTTTGCATAACGCGCTCTTAAACCCTGCTCTCTGTATGTAGAGTACTCCTGAAAATGTCCTTATGCACATAGAGCACTCTTGAACCCTGAACATTGTATTTAGGACACTCCTGAACTCTGCACTTTGTACCTAGCACACTCTTGAACCATGCATCATTTACATAGCACATTCCTAAAATCTGCACTTTGTACATAGCACAATCTTGAACTCTGCATTCTATACGTACAGTATATAGAAAAAAGTCTGATCGGTGGCAGGAATTTTAAAGGGCACCAGAAAAAATTATACTTAAAGCTGAACCCCGGGCATAAACTTTTTTGCATAGTTCTATTGCTGCTATCCTACCTTTCTAAAATATGTAGTCCATCTTCTGGTTGTCTCTGTAGTTTCTGAGAAACAGCATGTGCAATTTTTAAATAATGGGGGTCCTTTCCCGTGGCTCCCTGTTTGCAAGACTGGGAGCTGCTATGCCTTATATTCAGTGGCTGCTGGTGCTCAAAATTTTGGGGGGGTGCAAACAAACTGAAAAATACTGAACCCCCCCATCAATTGCAATCTCACTGTGCCCATCAAATGCAGCCATTGTGCCCATCAAATGCAGCCACTGTGCCCGTCAAATGTAGCCACTGTGCCCATCATATGCAGCCACTTGTGCCTGTTAAATGCAGCCACTTGTGCCCTTCAAATGCAGCCACTTGTGCCCGTCAAATGCAGCCACTTGTGCCCATCAAATGCAGACACTTGTGCCCAGTAAATTCAGCCACTTGTGCCCATCATATGCAGCCATTTGTGCCCAGCAAATGCAGCTACTTGTGCCCATCATATGCAGCCACTTGTGCCCAGTAAATGCATTCATCACTCCACTAACCATACTTCCCCCCCCCCCCCATGGCCTGGTCCAGCGGCACTTACCACTCCTCTCCTGGAGTGACGGGGCTCTCCTCGGCGGCTCACCTGTCTTCTCGGTGGCTCCCTTGTTCAGCAGCTCTTCTCCTCGGTGGCTGGGCGGCTCTTCTCCTCGGCGGCTCGGCGGCTCAGAAGCTCTTCTCCTTGGAGGCTTGGTGGCTCTGTTCCTCCGTCGTGTGTTCTCTTCCGCCAAAGTGTTAGGCATAGAATAGGAACACCTAATGCTTTGGCCAATCGGGAGACAGGTTTCACTGACCTGCCTGCTGATTGGCAGGGAGGAAGGTTGGTGTGAAAATAGCGAAAATTCATTCTCTATGCCACACAACAGGGTGGGATCAGGACGCACTGCTCTGCGCCCCGAGCCCACCCTATTTTGAAGCCTATTAGAGCCTCTGGCTCTAATCACGTGCTTCAAAATACACCCCCCCGCCTAGCCCTGCCATTTCATGTGTCCGGCATCCTGAAAGTGGCCAGACACATGAATAGGGAGGGCGGCGGTGGTGTCGGGGGGGGGGGGGGGGGCGCCGCCCGTGCACCCACAATGCACGGGCCGCTTCTGCTTATATTTCCAAAGCCACTAGTATTGTCACATCATTCCTGTAGTTCTTATTTAAGCAAGCACTTCCTGCTCGCTTAAAGGGTGGACCAGCTAGTCTGAGACTCCCAGTCTGAACTGTCCTAGAGGCAGTGTGCCCCTCCTCCCATCACAAACCAAGCTTGTCGCCTGAAGGAGTTTTTTATTTATTTAGATGTAACTGGTTGTTTTTATGTTGAAAAAGGGAAACGTCAGGGGTGGAAAATAATTTATCATATGTCTATGTCATAGACCCCTTTTAGACTGCAGTGCCAAGTCGTTAGTGCTAAAGTGCCGTTCGTTTTTGCAGCGATTTAGCGATGTTTTAGCACCGCTTTTCGTCCGCTAGCAGTGCGCTTTTTACCTTTAAAAAAAACAAGGTAAAAAGTCCCTTTTTGCATCGCTTTCAAATCGCTTTTAAGGTGCTTTGGAAGCGCTGCCCATTCAGTGCAATGAATGGATCCCAAAGATGCTGCTTGCAGGACTTTTTATAACGTCCCGCAAGCGCCCCGCCACGTGTGAAAGCACTCATTGCCCAGAATGTGAGGCAGTTTTCAGGTGCTTTTTAGGGGCTATTTCAAGCTCTAAAACACCTAAAAACTGCCTCAGTGTGAAAGGGTCATAGGGATTGGTAATTTTGTATACCTTCATAACTGTAGACATGTCACTACTACCCACCAATACAATCTTGCTGCTTTGCGTTTACTGCTCTCGACCATATCCACCCTGTTCTTCGAGAAGGAGATTTAGACAAAATCCTATTACAAAGAGAACTAAGATTGATCCATAAGCTTAGAGCCACAGCAGTCCCTGAGTTAAATGAGGCTGTTACTTTCCAACCTTTTCTCCCAGGTTATTTCTCTAAGGTTAAAAAAATCTACCACGATGGAGTAAGGTTTTACTGCTATTTTAGGGACCCATGTGTGTCCTTTTTCAGATCTTTGTTACACAATATATGTACTGTTTTATATACCGGTGTGTGTGTGTGTGTATATATATATATATATATATGTGTGTATATATATATAATGTATGTATGTTTTTGTATTGAATGTTTCAGTATGATTTTTGACATTCTGTATACTGGATGTTTAGACACAATGGGCTCCATTCACAGAAGCAGTTCGCATGTGGTATTTAGATGTCTGAACACATTTTGCCTAAATATCGCTTACGATCCTGAAACTTTCAACTCCCTATACCGCTTGGTGGTATTTACAGCAAAACGCTGAAAACGCTCAGTGAATACCACATGAAAAGGAGTTAAACTCAATTCACAGAAGGGAAAAAATAATTAAATGCTTGCAGTAAATAATTTGTGGTCCAGGCATGCGATAGTTAAGGAACCGGCGAGCGCCGGCATCCTTAACAACCAGTTAACAACATGCAGCAGGCTGCGTTCTTAACAACCGATGAGTCATCAGCTGTCAGCGGGGTTCTCCTCTGTCCGCTAAATGTAAACAAAATAATTTCCAGCAGTTAAGAATTGTGAAAAAAAAATGCATGGGGGTCTCCCCCCAATTCATAGCAGGACTTTTGGGTCTAGTATGGATTTTGAGGGGAACCCCATGCAAATTGTTTTTTTAAAAACAGTGTGGGGTCCCCCTTGAAATCCATACCAGACCCTTATCCGAGCATGGAGCCAGGTAGGTCAGGAAATGGGGAAAAGCAAGCGTCCTCCCTAATGAACCATACTGGGCCACATGCCCTCAACATGGTGGGTGCTTTGGGGCAGGGTGCCCCCTTCCCCAAGCACCTTGTCTCCATGTTGATGAGTATAAGGGTCTCTTCACCACAACCTTGGCTAGTGATTGTGGGGGGCTTATTGGAATCTGGAAGCCCCCTTTAACAAGGGAGCCCCTAGATCCCGCCCCTTCCCATGTGAATGAGTATTGGGTACATAACCTCACTCATTCATCAAAAAAGTGCTCAAAAATGTCCCTGGTGTAGATCTATCATCAATCATAACGAACGCTGCCATTGCCAACCAGGAAAAAAAAAAAAGAGGCCTGCACCCAACTGCACCCAGACTGCTTCAGCCGTCTAGCATCTCCGCTGCCTCCCACCACTAAATAAATTTAGAGGCAGGGCGACCCGGTGATGTTACCATGTGACCCTGCCCCCTTGTGATGTCATCGACCGAGCATGCTGGGCCTGTATTTGATATGTCATTATTAGTGTTATTCTTTATCAAATTTTATGGTGGTGCCTGTTGGTGGGGTTTTGCATTGGAGGTCTGTTTGGGAGCCACCTGGCTCCACCCAGCATAGGCAGCCCCTTGCCTGTGGGCCTCTCAGGCATGGGAGCACTGTGGGGTGGCTCGGGTTATTTGTTGCATGCCAAGTTTTCCTCCCATGGTCCTTGTTTCCCCCCATGCCCTGGTCTGTCTCTTCTACCTTCTTGGAATGCATCCAGTAAGGATGTGTTGCGCTTGGGGGGGAGGTCTGGCCAGCAGATAGGTGGTGCCATCGGCCTCCCCTTTCTGTCTGAGTCATATTTAAGTTGGCCTATCTGGCACCATGCTGCCGACAGTGCCGAGTGGACCACACAGTTGTATTGTAGAAGGTTTAGTTAATGTGTTAGTTTTTAGTTGATGTTTATTATTATTAATATTTTTTTCTTTCATGATAGTTATAATATAATTTTTATTGATTTCAATTATTCCCCACTTTTTGGCTCTCCTTTCGACCCCACCAAGTTGAGGATCTACAAAACTTAGTACAGGATGGTAACCACAGGCTACATCTCTAGCAAATATACAGGCTATGATGGATCATGTCTGAAGGTCTTTGGGGACTCATTGGTGCATCACTACAAGCCAGGAGGCTAAATAACTGATTACTTACCCCTGTGAGGGAACATCTTGATTTGCTTTGGTCATGCCTGCTGCAACACTGATGAATAAACAGGAAGCCCTAAAACACACTTTGGTGTTTGGACACCCATATATATATATACACACATATACACTCAGTGGTGTATTTAGGTTTTGTGCTGCCTAGGCCTGACTAAACTCGTGCATCCCCTAATTTAAATATGACCCACCCCCTATGGCCTTTAGATGGCTCGGAATGAATGGCTCGGAATGAATTAAAGAAAGGCATTAAGGAGGCCAAGCGTAGATATAAACAGCGCATTGAATCTTATTTTGAAAATCAAAATTCTTGTAGCATGTGGAAGGGGATTAAAACAATGGTAGATTTTAAATCTAGGAATACACAGGTTTGTAAAGTGCTCCCTGACACCTTAAACCAATTTTTTGCTCGCTTTGAGGGCCAAAATATGAGATGTGAAACCCATAGTAAAGAACTAGTGGAGGACGACCATTTATTGGTATTAAAAATACATGAGGTCAGGTCAAATTTGAGGAAGATTGACATCAGAAAGGCAGCAGGACCAGACGGGGTGTCAGGCCATATACTGAGGGAATGTGCAGACCAGTTAACAGGTGTTTTTACTGACATTTTTAACCACTTCAGCCCCGGAAGGATTTACCCCCTTCCTGACCAGAGCACTTTTTACAATTTGGCACTGCGTCGCTTTAACTGCTAATTGCGCGGTCATGCAATGCTGTACCCAAACGAAATTTGCGTCCTTTTCTTCCCACAAATATAGCTTTATTTTGATGGTATTTGATCACCTCTGCCACTTTTATTTTTTGCGCTATAAATGGAAAAAGACCGAAAATTTTGAAAAAAAATGATATTTTCTACTTTTTGTTATAAAAAAAATCCATTAAAATCAATTTTAGTCATACATTTAGGCCAAAATGTATTCGGCCACATGTCTTTGGTAAAAAAAAATGTCAATAAGCGTATATTTATTGGTTTGCGCAAAAGTTATAGCGCCTGCAAACTAGGGTACATTTTCTGGAATTTACACAGCTTTTAGTTTATGACTGCCTATGTCATTTCATGAGGTGCTAAAATGGCAGGGCAGTACAAAACCCCCCCAAATGACCCCATTTTGGAAAGTAGACACCCCAAGGAAATTGCTGAGAGGCATGTTGAAGTCATTGAATATTTATTTTTTTTGTCCCAAGTGATTGAATAATGACAAAAAAAAAAATTACAAAAAGTTGTCACTAAATGATATATTGCTCACACAGGCCATGGGCATATGTGGAATTGCACCCCAAAATACATTCAGCTGCTTCTCCTGAGTACGGGGATACCAAATGTGTGGGGCTTTTTGGGAGCCTAGCCGCGTACGGGACCCCGAAAACCAAGCACCGCCTTCAGGATTTCAAAGGGCATACATTTTTGATTTTACTCCTCACTACCTATCACAGTTTTGAAGGCCATAAAATGCCAAGATGGCACAAACCCCCCCAAATGACCCCATTTTGGAAAGTAGACACCCCAAGCTATTTGCTGAGAGGCTACTTGAGTCCATGGAATATTTTATATTTGGACACAAGTTGCGGGAAAGTGACTATTTATTTATTTATTATTTTTTTTTGCACAAAGTTGTCACTAAATGATATATTGCTCAAACATGCCATGGGCATATGTGGAATTACACCCCAAAATACATTCTGCTGCTTCTCCTGAGTACGGGGATACCACATGTGTGGGACTTTTTGGGAGCCTAGCCGTGTACGGGGCCCCAAAAACCAAGCACCGCCTTCAGGATTTCAAAGGGCATAAATTTTTGATTTTACTCCTCACTGCCTATCACAGTTTTGAAGGCCATAAAATGCCAAGATAGCACAAAACACCCCCAAATGACCCCATTTTGGAAAGTAGACACCCCAAGCTATTTGCTGAGAGGCATGTTGAGTCCATGGAATATTTTATTTTTTGACACAAGTTGCGGGAAAGTGACAATTTTTTTTTTTTTTGCACAAAGTTGTCACTAAATGATATATTGCTCACACAGGCCATGGGCTTATGTGGAATTGCAACCCAAAATACATTCTGCTGATTCTCCTGAGTATGGGAATACCACATGTGTGGGACTTTTTGGGAGCCTAGCCGTGTACGGGGCCCCGAAAACCCAGCACCGCCTTCAGGATTTCTAAGGGCGTAAAGTTGTGATTTCACTCCTCACTACCTATCACATTTTTGAAGGCCATAAAATGCCCAGATGACACAACCCCCCCCCAAATGACCCCATTTTGGAAAGAAGACACCCCAAGCTATTTGCTGAGAGGCATGATGAGTCCATGGAATATTTTATATTTTGACACAAGTTGCGGGAAAGTGACAATTTTTTTTTTTTTTTTGCACAAAGTTGTCACTAAATGATATATTGCTCAAACATGCCATGCTTCTCCTGAGTATGGGGATACCACATGAGTGGCACTTTTTGGGAGCCTAGCTTCATACGGGGCCCCGAAATCCAATCACCGCCTTCAGGATTTCTAAGAGCGTTAATTTTTGATTTCACTCCTTACTACCCATTACAGTTTTGAAGGCCATAAAATGCCAAGATAGCACAAAACTGCCCCAAAATGACCCCATTTTGGAAAGTAGACACCCCAAGCTATTTGCTGAGAGGCATGGTGAGTATTTTGCAGCTCTCATTTGTTTTTGAAAATGAAGAAAGACAAGGAAAACGTATTTTTTTTTTCTTTTTTCAATTTTCAAAAGTTTGTGACAAAAAGTGAGGTCTGCAAAATACTCACTATACCTCTCAGCAAATAGCTTTGGGTGTCTATTTTCCAAAATGGGGTCATTTGGGGGGGGGTTGTGCCATCTGGGCATTCCATGGCCTCCGAAACTGTGATAGGCAGTGAAGAGTGAAATCAAAAATTTACGCCCTTAGAAAGCCTGAAGGCGGTGCTTGGTTTTCGGGGTCCCGTACGCGGCTAGGCTCCCAAAAAGTCTCACACATGTGGTATCCCTGTACTCAGGAGAGGCAACAGAATGTATTTTGGGGTGTAATTTCACATATTCCCATGGCATGTTTGAGCAATATATCATTTAGTGACAACTTTGTGCAAAAAAAAAAAAAAGTGTCTTTTTCCCGCAACTTGTGTCACAATATAAAATATTCCATGGACTCGACATGCCTCTCAGCAAATAGCTTGGGGTGTCTACTTTCCAAAATGGGGTCATTTGGGGGGGTTTTGAACTGTCCTGGCATTTTATGCACAACATTTAGAAGCTTATGTCACACATTACCCACTCTTCTAACCACTTGAAGACAAAGCCTTTTCTGACACTTTTTGTTTACATGAAAAAATGATTTTTTTTTTGCAAGAAAATTACTTTGAACCCCCAAACATTATATATTTTTTTTAAAGCAAATGCCCTACAGATTTAAAATGGTGGGTGTTTCATTTTTTTTTTTTTTCACACAGTATTTGCGCAGCGATTTTTCAAACGCATTTTTTGGGGAAAAAACACACTTTTTAAAATTTTAATGCACTAAAACACACTATATTGCCCAAATGTTTGATGAAATAAAAAAGATGATCTTAGGCCGAGTACATGGATACCAAACATGACATGCTTTAAAATTGCGCACAAACGTGCAGTGGCGACAAACTAAATACATTTTTAAAAGCCTTTAAAAGCCTTTACAGGTTACCACCTTAGATTTACAGAGGAGGTCTACTGCTAAAATTACTGCCCTCGATCTGACCTTCGCGGTGATGCCTCACATGCATGGTGCAATTGCTGTTTACATTTGACGCCAGACCGACGCTTGCGTTCGCCTTTGCGCGAGAGCAGGGGGGGACAGGGGTGCTTTTTTTTTTTTTTATTCATTTTTTTGATTTTTTTATCTTATTTTTAAACTGTTCCTTTCATTTTTATTTTTTTTAAATCATTTTTATTGTTATCTCAGGGAATGTAAATATCCCCTATGATAGCAATAGGTAGTGACAGGTACTCTTTTTTGAAAAAATTGGGGTCTATTAGACCCTAGATCTCTCCTCTGCCTTCAAAGCATCTGACCACACCAAGATCGGTGTGATAAAATGCTTTCCCAATTTCCCAATGGCGCTGTTTACATCCGGCGAAATCTAAGTCATGAAATGCTCGTAGCTTCCGGATTCTTAGGCCATAGAGATGTTTGGAGCCATTCTGGTCTCTGATCAGCTCTATGGTCAGCTGGCCGAATCACCGGCTGCATTTTCAGGTTCCCTGTTGGGACAGGAGAGCCAGAGAAAAACATGGAAGACGGTGGGGGGGGGGGCATTTCCTCCCACTGCTTGTAAAAGCAGTCTAGAGGCTAATTAGCCGCTAGGATTGCTTTTACATGAAAGCTGACCGCTGGCTGAAAAGAATGATACCAAGATGATACCTAAACCTGCAGGCATCATTCTGGTATAACCACTCAAAGTCCAGCAACATACCAGTACATTGCTGGTCCTTGTTGGGCATATATTGTAAACTTTTTTTTCATGCAGCCTGTGGGCTGAACGAAAAAAAGATATTGATCGGTGGGTATGCCCACCATTAGAATACCTCCCTTCATCCACCCACTTCTAATGATGGGCATACATGCACCATTTATATATGCCGAAGCATGGGGGCATCCTCCCGCAAAGGCAGGAGCAAATCGCTCCTCCACCCACTTCTGCCCCCACGCTTCGGCATATATGCTGAAGTATGTAACTGTGGTGGTGAAATCACCTCCGACAGCGCTGGAGTCACGGCTTTATGTATCGTGGGAGCAAATGCTGTTGCTGTCAAGATAAATAAATCCGCGCTGCAACTGAATGGCGTACCTGCTAAGCAAATGATGGTTAACAAAAAACAAAGTAACATTACAGTATAACAGTAATACTTACCATACCTGCAAAGCAAATACAAAAAAAAAACATAGTAAAAAATAAAACATTTAACGCAACCTGTGCCTACCTAAAATATATATATATGCCAAAGCATGGGGGCATCCTCCCACAAAAGGCAGGAGCAAATCGCTCCTCCACCCACTTCTGCCCCCACGCTTCGGCATATATGCTGAAGTATGTAACTGTGGTGGTGAAATCACCTCCGACAGCGCTGGAGTCACGGCTTTATGTATCGTGGGAGCAAACGCTGTTGCTGTCAAGATAAATAAATCCGCGCTGCAGCTGAATGGCGTACCTGAAAACAAAAAAATGTTTAAAACACAGTAAACTATAAAAAAATTACATACCTGAAAAGCAAACATGATAAAACATAACAATAAAACATTGCAGAATAGAATACAGTAAAAAAGAGCAGAACAATAGAGAGAAAATAGAGAAAGAGAGAACAATAAAACGACAACTATTTTTGGTTTTTTTATTTTATATTTTTTCTGTGTATTTTTTTTTTTTTACTTTTTTTTTTTATAACTGTAACTTTTAAAACTGTAACGGTTCCAGGTTTGGGTCTCTCAAAATGCGATGGCATCTTGGGAGACCCTGTGGAAGTGTGTCCTAGTCTGTGCAGTGCTGTACCCTACGCTAATACTCAACTAGTGTATGGTAGCGTTCAAAACATTCACCAATGCAAAGACCAGGATTGCCAGGACAGGAGGGACAATAATACCGGGTGTCACGCCTAAATCCGCGCTTTCTGCAGACACGACATTTTCTTTGGGGGGCTCGTTGGGTAGGGGTACTCTGGAGGACATAAGGAAAATGCCTCTCATGCAGCCGGCCTACTGCATTTGGATTGGGAAGGTGAGGTGGAGCACCGTCTGGAAACAGAAGGGCTCTGACGATCTCTTCCTGGAATTTAAGGAAGGATCCAGTCTGTCCTGAAGCTCTGTATAGCACATGAGCGTTCAGCAAAGCCAATTGAAATAAATAAACAGACACTTTTTTGTACCAGCGTCTGGCCTTACGGGCAATTTTGTACGGCGCCAACAACTGGTCGTTGAGGTCCACACCTCCCATATTAAGGTTGTACTCGTGGACACAGAGGGGTTTCTCCACAACGCCAGTCGCCGTAGTAATTTGGGTCGTCGTGTCTGCATGAAGGGAGGTGAGAACGAAAACATTCTTCTTATCCCTCCACTTCATAGCGAGCAAATTATTATACTTTGTTCGGGGGAGCACATTGTATGGGGCTTCCATCCTTAAGGCTTCTATCTCTAAGTGATTCTTTCTACAAGTGATATGCACTTCAATCTCTGCACTGGGTTCTGCCTCACCTGATCATTCCTTCTGTCTCTTTGCAGGTATGTGTCAGCTCATCCACATCTTCCACCATTAACTGAAACTGGGATCTGCCTGCAGTCTCTGTGTGTGTGTCTTTGGTATGTGTCAGCTCATCCACATCTTCCACCATTAACTGAAACTGGGATCTGCCTGCAGTCTCTGTGTGTGTGTCTTTGGTATGTGTCAGCTCATCCACATCTTCCACCATTAACTGAAACTGGGATCTGCCTGCAGTCTCTGTGTGTGTGTCTTTGGTATGTGTCAGCTCATCCACATCTTCCACCATTAACTGAAACTGGGATCTGCCTGCAGTCTCTGTGTGTGTGTCTTTGGTATGTGTCAGCTCATCCACATCTTCCACCATTAACTGAAACTGGGATCTGCCTGCAGTCTCTGTGTGTGTGTCTTTGGTATGTGTCAGCTCATCCACATCTTCCACCATTAACTGAAACTGGGATCTGCCTGCAGTCTCTGTGTGTGTGTCTTTGGTATGTGTCAGCTCATCCACATCTTCCACCATTAACTGAAACTGGGATCTGCCTGCAGTCTCTGTGTGTGTGTCTTTGGTATGTGTCAGCTCATCCACATCTTCCACCATTAACTGAAACTGGGATCTGCCTGCAGTCTCTGTGTGTGTGTCTTTGGTATGTGTCAGCTCATCCACATCTTCCACCATTAACTGAAACTGGGATCTGCCTGCAGTCTCTGTGTGTGTGTCTTTGGTATGTGTCAGCTCATCCACATCTTCCACCATTAACTGAAACTGGGATCTGCCTGCAGTCTCTGTGTGTGTGTCTTTGGTATGTGTCAGCTCATCCACATCTTCCACCATTAACTGAAACTGGGATCTGCCTGCAGTCTCTGTGTGTGTGTCTTTGGTATGTGTCAGCTCATCCACATCTTCCACCATTAACTGAAACTGGGATCTGCCTGCAGTCTCTGTGTGTGTGTCTTTGGTATGTGTCAGCTCATCCACATCTTCCACCATTAACTGAAACTGGGATCTGCCTGCAGTCTCTGTGTGTGTGTGTGTGTCTTTGGTATGTGTCAGCTCATCCACATCTTCCACCATTAACTGAAACTGGGATCTGCCTGCAGTCTCTGTGTGTGTGTGTGTGTCTTTGGTATGTGTCAGCTCATCCACATCTTCCACCATTAACTGAAACTGGGATCTGCCTGCAGTCTCTGTGTGTGTGTGTGTGTCTTTGGTATGTGTCAGCTCATCCACATCTTCCACCATTAACTGAAACTGGGATCTGCCTGCAGTCTCTGTGTGTGTGTGTGTGTCTTTGGTATGTGTCCTTCCCTATCTGTTGCCCTGTGCGAGCAACCATGACATTATTTGTTTTTCTGGTCTGTCTTACCTAAGTTTTATGAGTTGATCTTGTCTTGGCCTCTTGCTATTCTGACTTTTGAAGCAAAAAATTCACTTTGATTGCTAGGCACTCTTATAGTCACTCATGATTAATTAACGAACTTCAACCCCACCCCTATAACAGTATATATTTGAGCATCCTTAAGGGGGGAGCACATTGTTCGGGGGAGCACATTGTATGGGGCTTCCATCCTTAAGGCTTCTATCTCTAAGTGATTCTTTCTACAAGTGATATGCACTTCAATCTCTGCACTGGGTTCTGCCTCACCTGATCATTCCTTCTGTCTCTTTGCAGGTATGTGTCAGCTCATCCACATCTTCCACCATTAACTGAAACTGGGATCTGCCTGCAGTCTCTGTGTGTGTGTCTTTGGTATGTGTCAGCTCATCCACATCTTCCACCATTAACTGAAACTGGGATCTGCCTGCAGTCTCTGTGTGTGTGTCTTTGGTATGTGTCAGCTCATCCACATCTTCCACCATTAACTGAAACTGGGATCTGCCTGCAGTCTCTGTGTGTGTGTCTTTGGTATGTGTCAGCTCATCCACATCTTCCACCATTAACTGAAACTGGGATCTGCCTGCAGTCTCTGTGTGTGTGTCTTTGGTATGTGTCAGCTCATCCACATCTTCCACCATTAACTGAAACTGGGATCTGCCTGCAGTCTCTGTGTGTGTGTCTTTGGTATGTGTCAGCTCATCCACATCTTCCACCATTAACTGAAACTGGGATCTGCCTGCAGTCTCTGTGTGTGTGTCTTTGGTATGTGTCAGCTCATCCACATCTTCCACCATTAACTGAAACTGGGATCTGCCTGCAGTCTCTGTGTGTGTGTGTGTGTCTTTGGTATGTGTCAGCTCATCCACATCTTCCACCATTAACTGAAACTGGGATCTGCCTGCAGTCTCTGTGTGTGTGTGTGTGTCTTTGGTATGTGTCAGCTCATCCACATCTTCCACCATTAACTGAAACTGGGATCTGCCTGCAGTCTCTGTGTGTGTGTGTGTGTCTTTGGTATGTGTCCTTCCCTATCTGTTGCCCTGTGCGAGCAACCATGACATTATTTGTTTTTCTGGTCTGTCTTACCTAAGTTTTATGAGTTGATCTTGTCTTGGCCTCTTGCTATTCTGACTTTTGAAGCAAAAAATTCACTTTGATTGCTAGGCACTCTTATAGTCACTCATGATTAATTAACGAACTTCAACCCCACCCCTATAACAGTATATATTTGAGCATCCTTAAGGGGGGAGCACATTGTTCGGGGGAGCACATTGTATGGGGCTTCCATCCTTAAGGCTTCTATCTCTAAGTGATTCTTTCTACAAGTGATATGCACTTCAATCTCTGCACTGGGTTCTGCCTCACCTGATCATTCCTTCTGTCTCTTTGCAGGTATGTGTCAGCTCATCCACATCTTCCACCATTAACTGAAACTGGGATCTGCCTGCAGTCTCTGTGTGTGTGTCTTTGGTATGTGTCAGCTCATCCACATCTTCCACCATTAACTGAAACTGGGATCTGCCTGCAGTCTCTGTGTGTGTGTCTTTGGTATGTGTCAGCTCATCCACATCTTCCACCATTAACTGAAACTGGGATCTGCCTGCAGTCTCTGTGTGTGTGTCTTTGGTATGTGTCAGCTCATCCACATCTTCCACCATTAACTGAAACTGGGATCTGCCTGCAGTCTCTGTGTGTGTGTCTTTGGTATGTGTCAGCTCATCCACATCTTCCACCATTAACTGAAACTGGGATCTGCCTGCAGTCTCTGTGTGTGTGTCTTTGGTATGTGTCAGCTCATCCACATCTTCCACCATTAACTGAAACTGGGATCTGCCTGCAGTCTCTGTGTGTGTGTCTTTGGTATGTGTCAGCTCATCCACATCTTCCACCATTAACTGAAACTGGGATCTGCCTGCAGTCTCTGTGTGTGTGTGTGTGTCTTTGGTATGTGTCCTTCCCTATCTGTTGCCCTGTGCGAGCAACCATGACATTATTTGTTTTTCTGGTCTGTCTTACCTAAGTTTTATGAGTTGATCTTGTCTTGGCCTCTTGCTATTCTGACTTTTGAAGCAAAAAATTCACTTTGATTGCTAGGCACTCTTATAGTCACTCATGATTAATTAACGAACTTCAACCCCACCCCTATAACAGTATATATTTGAGCATCCTTAAGGGGGGAGCACATTGTTCGGGGGAGCACATTGTATGGGGCTTCCATCCTTAAGGCTTCTATCTCTAAGTGATTCTTTCTACAAGTGATATGCACTTCAATCTCTGCACTGGGTTCTGCCTCACCTGATCATTCCTTCTGTCTCTTTGCAGGTATGTGTCAGCTCATCCACATCTTCCACCATTAACTGAAACTGGGATCTGCCTGCAGTCTCTGTGTGTGTGTCTTTGGTATGTGTCAGCTCATCCACATCTTCCACCATTAACTGAAACTGGGATCTGCCTGCAGTCTCTGTGTGTGTGTCTTTGGTATGTGTCAGCTCATCCACATCTTCCACCATTAACTGAAACTGGGATCTGCCTGCAGTCTCTGTGTGTGTGTCTTTGGTATGTGTCAGCTCATCCACATCTTCCACCATTAACTGAAACTGGGATCTGCCTGCAGTCTCTGTGTGTGTGTCTTTGGTATGTGTCAGCTCATCCACATCTTCCACCATTAACTGAAACTGGGATCTGCCTGCAGTCTCTGTGTGTGTGTCTTTGGTATGTGTCAGCTCATCCACATCTTCCACCATTAACTGAAACTGGGATCTGCCTGCAGTCTCTGTGTGTGTGTCTTTGGTATGTGTCAGCTCATCCACATCTTCCACCATTAACTGAAACTGGGATCTGCCTGCAGTCTCTGTGTGTGTGTGTGTGTCTTTGGTATGTGTCCTTCCCTATCTGTTGCCCTGTGCGAGCAACCATGACATTATTTGTTTTTCTGGTCTGTCTTACCTAAGTTTTATGAGTTGATCTTGTCTTGGCCTCTTGCTATTCTGACTTTTGAAGCAAAAAATTCACTTTGATTGCTAGGCACTCTTATAGTCACTCATGATTAATTAACGAACTTCAACCCCACCCCTATAACAGTATATATTTGAGCATCCTTAAGGGGGGAGCACATTGTTCGGGGGAGCACATTGTATGGGGCTTCCATCCTTAAGGCTTCTATCTCTAAGTGATTCTTTCTACAAGTGATATGCACTTCAATCTCTGCACTGGGTTCTGCCTCACCTGATCATTCCTTCTGTCTCTTTGCAGGTATGTGTCAGCTCATCCACATCTTCCACCATTAACTGAAACTGGGATCTGCCTGCAGTCTCTGTGTGTGTGTCTTTGGTATGTGTCAGCTCATCCACATCTTCCACCATTAACTGAAACTGGGATCTGCCTGCAGTCTCTGTGTGTGTGTCTTTGGTATGTGTCAGCTCATCCACATCTTCCACCATTAACTGAAACTGGGATCTGCCTGCAGTCTCTGTGTGTGTGTCTTTGGTATGTGTCAGCTCATCCACATCTTCCACCATTAACTGAAACTGGGATCTGCCTGCAGTCTCTGTGTGTGTGTCTTTGGTATGTGTCAGCTCATCCACATCTTCCACCATTAACTGAAACTGGGATCTGCCTGCAGTCTCTGTGTGTGTGTCTTTGGTATGTGTCAGCTCATCCACATCTTCCACCATTAACTGAAACTGGGATCTGCCTGCAGTCTCTGTGTGTGTGTGTGTGTCTTTGGTATGTGTCCTTCCCTATCTGTTGCCCTGTGCGAGCAACCATGACATTATTTGTTTTTCTGGTCTGTCTTACCTAAGTTTTATGAGTTGATCTTGTCTTGGCCTCTTGCTATTCTGACTTTTGAAGCAAAAAATTCACTTTGATTGCTAGGCACTCTTATAGTCACTCATGATTAATTAACGAACTTCAACCCCACCCCTATAACAGTATATATTTGAGCATCCTTAAGGGGGGAGCACATTGTTCGGGGGAGCACATTGTATGGGGCTTCCATCCTTAAGGCTTCTATCTCTAAGTGATTCTTTCTACAAGTGATATGCACTTCAATCTCTGCACTGGGTTCTGCCTCACCTGATCATTCCTTCTGTCTCTTTGCAGGTATGTGTCAGCTCATCCACATCTTCCACCATTAACTGAAACTGGGATCTGCCTGCAGTCTCTGTGTGTGTGTCTTTGGTATGTGTCAGCTCATCCACATCTTCCACCATTAACTGAAACTGGGATCTGCCTGCAGTCTCTGTGTGTGTGTCTTTGGTATGTGTCAGCTCATCCACATCTTCCACCATTAACTGAAACTGGGATCTGCCTGCAGTCTCTGTGTGTGTGTCTTTGGTATGTGTCAGCTCATCCACATCTTCCACCATTAACTGAAACTGGGATCTGCCTGCAGTCTCTGTGTGTGTGTCTTTGGTATGTGTCAGCTCATCCACATCTTCCACCATTAACTGAAACTGGGATCTGCCTGCAGTCTCTGTGTGTGTGTCTTTGGTATGTGTCAGCTCATCCACATCTTCCACCATTAACTGAAACTGGGATCTGCCTGCAGTCTCTGTGTGTGTGTCTTTGGTATGTGTCAGCTCATCCACATCTTCCACCATTAACTGAAACTGGGATCTGCCTGCAGTCTCTGTGTGTGTGTCTTTGGTATGTGTCAGCTCATCCACATCTTCCACCATTAACTGAAACTGGGATCTGCCTGCAGTCTCTGTGTGTGTGTCTTTGGTATGTGTCAGCTCATCCACATCTTCCACCATTAACTGAAACTGGGATCTGCCTGCAGTCTCTGTGTGTGTGTCTTTGGTATGTGTCAGCTCATCCACATCTTCCACCATTAACTGAAACTGGGATCTGCCTGCAGTCTCTGTGTGTGTGTCTTTGGTATGTGTCAGCTCATCCACATCTTCCACCATTAACTGAAACTGGGATCTGCCTGCAGTCTCTGTGTGTGTGTCTTTGGTATGTGTCAGCTCATCCACATCTTCCACCATTAACTGAAACTGGGATCTGCCTGCAGTCTCTGTGTGTGTGTCTTTGGTATGTGTCAGCTCATCCACATCTTCCACCATTAACTGAAACTGGGATCTGCCTGCAGTCTCTGTGTGTGTGTGTGTGTCTTTGGTATGTGTCAGCTCATCCACATCTTCCACCATTAACTGAAACTGGGATCTGCCTGCAGTCTCTGTGTGTGTGTGTGTGTCTTTGGTATGTGTCAGCTCATCCACATCTTCCACCATTAACTGAAACTGGGATCTGCCTGCAGTCTCTGTGTGTGTGTGTGTGTCTTTGGTATGTGTCCTTCCCTATCTGTTGCCCTGTGCGAGCAACCATGACATTATTTGTTTTTCTGGTCTGTCTTACCTAAGTTTTATGAGTTGATCTTGTCTTGGCCTCTTGCTATTCTGACTTTTGAAGCAAAAAATTCACTTTGATTGCTAGGCACTCTTATAGTCACTCATGATTAATTAACGAACTTCAACCCCACCCCTATAACAGTATATATTTGAGCATCCTTAAGGGGGGAGCACATTGTTCGGGGGAGCACATTGTATGGGGCTTCCATCCTTAAGGCTTCTATCTCTAAGTGATTCTTTCTACAAGTGATATGCACTTCAATCTCTGCACTGGGTTCTGCCTCACCTGATCATTCCTTCTGTCTCTTTGCAGGTATGTGTCAGCTCATCCACATCTTCCACCATTAACTGAAACTGGGATCTGCCTGCAGTCTCTGTGTGTGTGTCTTTGGTATGTGTCAGCTCATCCACATCTTCCACCATTAACTGAAACTGGGATCTGCCTGCAGTCTCTGTGTGTGTGTCTTTGGTATGTGTCAGCTCATCCACATCTTCCACCATTAACTGAAACTGGGATCTGCCTGCAGTCTCTGTGTGTGTGTCTTTGGTATGTGTCAGCTCATCCACATCTTCCACCATTAACTGAAACTGGGATCTGCCTGCAGTCTCTGTGTGTGTGTCTTTGGTATGTGTCAGCTCATCCACATCTTCCACCATTAACTGAAACTGGGATCTGCCTGCAGTCTCTGTGTGTGTGTCTTTGGTATGTGTCAGCTCATCCACATCTTCCACCATTAACTGAAACTGGGATCTGCCTGCAGTCTCTGTGTGTGTGTCTTTGGTATGTGTCAGCTCATCCACATCTTCCACCATTAACTGAAACTGGGATCTGCCTGCAGTCTCTGTGTGTGTGTGTGTGTCTTTGGTATGTGTCAGCTCATCCACATCTTCCACCATTAACTGAAACTGGGATCTGCCTGCAGTCTCTGTGTGTGTGTGTGTGTCTTTGGTATGTGTCAGCTCATCCACATCTTCCACCATTAACTGAAACTGGGATCTGCCTGCAGTCTCTGTGTGTGTGTGTGTGTCTTTGGTATGTGTCCTTCCCTATCTGTTGCCCTGTGCGAGCAACCATGACATTATTTGTTTTTCTGGTCTGTCTTACCTAAGTTTTATGAGTTGATCTTGTCTTGGCCTCTTGCTATTCTGACTTTTGAAGCAAAAAATTCACTTTGATTGCTAGGCACTCTTATAGTCACTCATGATTAATTAACGAACTTCAACCCCACCCCTATAACAGTATATATTTGAGCATCCTTAAGGGGGGAGCACATTGTTCGGGGGAGCACATTGTATGGGGCTTCCATCCTTAAGGCTTCTATCTCTAAGTGATTCTTTCTACAAGTGATATGCACTTCAATCTCTGCACTGGGTTCTGCCTCACCTGATCATTCCTTCTGTCTCTTTGCAGGTATGTGTCAGCTCATCCACATCTTCCACCATTAACTGAAACTGGGATCTGCCTGCAGTCTCTGTGTGTGTGTCTTTGGTATGTGTCAGCTCATCCACATCTTCCACCATTAACTGAAACTGGGATCTGCCTGCAGTCTCTGTGTGTGTGTCTTTGGTATGTGTCAGCTCATCCACATCTTCCACCATTAACTGAAACTGGGATCTGCCTGCAGTCTCTGTGTGTGTGTCTTTGGTATGTGTCAGCTCATCCACATCTTCCACCATTAACTGAAACTGGGATCTGCCTGCAGTCTCTGTGTGTGTGTCTTTGGTATGTGTCAGCTCATCCACATCTTCCACCATTAACTGAAACTGGGATCTGCCTGCAGTCTCTGTGTGTGTGTGTGTGTCTTTGGTATGTGTCCTTCCCTATCTGTTGCCCTGTGCGAGCAACCATGACATTATTTGTTTTTCTGGTCTGTCTTACCTAAGTTTTATGAGTTGATCTTGTCTTGGCCTCTTGCTATTCTGACTTTTGAAGCAAAAAATTCACTTTGATTGCTAGGCACTCTTATAGTCACTCATGATTAATTAACGAACTTCAACCCCACCCCTATAACAGTATATATTTGAGCATCCTTAAGGGGGGAGCACATTGTTCGGGGGAGCACATTGTATGGGGCTTCCATCCTTAAGGCTTCTATCTCTAAGTGATTCTTTCTACAAGTGATATGCACTTCAATCTCTGCACTGGGTTCTGCCTCACCTGATCATTCCTTCTGTCTCTTTGCAGGTATGTGTCAGCTCATCCACATCTTCCACCATTAACTGAAACTGGGATCTGCCTGCAGTCTCTGTGTGTGTGTCTTTGGTATGTGTCAGCTCATCCACATCTTCCACCATTAACTGAAACTGGGATCTGCCTGCAGTCTCTGTGTGTGTGTCTTTGGTATGTGTCAGCTCATCCACATCTTCCACCATTAACTGAAACTGGGATCTGCCTGCAGTCTCTGTGTGTGTGTCTTTGGTATGTGTCAGCTCATCCACATCTTCCACCATTAACTGAAACTGGGATCTGCCTGCAGTCTCTGTGTGTGTGTCTTTGGTATGTGTCAGCTCATCCACATCTTCCACCATTAACTGAAACTGGGATCTGCCTGCAGTCTCTGTGTGTGTGTCTTTGGTATGTGTCAGCTCATCCACATCTTCCACCATTAACTGAAACTGGGATCTGCCTGCAGTCTCTGTGTGTGTGTCTTTGGTATGTGTCAGCTCATCCACATCTTCCACCATTAACTGAAACTGGGATCTGCCTGCAGTCTCTGTGTGTGTGTCTTTGGTATGTGTCAGCTCATCCACATCTTCCACCATTAACTGAAACTGGGATCTGCCTGCAGTCTCTGTGTGTGTGTCTTTGGTATGTGTCAGCTCATCCACATCTTCCACCATTAACTGAAACTGGGATCTGCCTGCAGTCTCTGTGTGTGTGTCTTTGGTATGTGTCAGCTCATCCACATCTTCCACCATTAACTGAAACTGGGATCTGCCTGCAGTCTCTGTGTGTGTGTCTTTGGTATGTGTCAGCTCATCCACATCTTCCACCATTAACTGAAACTGGGATCTGCCTGCAGTCTCTGTGTGTGTGTGTGTGTCTTTGGTATGTGTCCTTCCCTATCTGTTGCCCTGTGCGAGCAACCATGACATTATTTGTTTTTCTGGTCTGTCTTACCTAAGTTTTATGAGTTGATCTTGTCTTGGCCTCTTGCTATTCTGACTTTTGAAGCAAAAAATTCACTTTGATTGCTAGGCACTCTTATAGTCACTCATGATTAATTAACGAACTTCAACCCCACCCCTATAACAGTATATATTTGAGCATCCTTAAGGGGGGAGCACATTGTTCGGGGGAGCACATTGTATGGGGCTTCCATCCTTAAGGCTTCTATCTCTAAGTGATTCTTTCTACAAGTGATATGCACTTCAATCTCTGCACTGGGTTCTGCCTCACCTGATCATTCCTTCTGTCTCTTTGCAGGTATGTGTCAGCTCATCCACATCTTCCACCATTAACTGAAACTGGGATCTGCCTGCAGTCTCTGTGTGTGTGTCTTTGGTATGTGTCAGCTCATCCACATCTTCCACCATTAACTGAAACTGGGATCTGCCTGCAGTCTCTGTGTGTGTGTCTTTGGTATGTGTCAGCTCATCCACATCTTCCACCATTAACTGAAACTGGGATCTGCCTGCAGTCTCTGTGTGTGTGTCTTTGGTATGTGTCAGCTCATCCACATCTTCCACCATTAACTGAAACTGGGATCTGCCTGCAGTCTCTGTGTGTGTGTCTTTGGTATGTGTCAGCTCATCCACATCTTCCACCATTAACTGAAACTGGGATCTGCCTGCAGTCTCTGTGTGTGTGTCTTTGGTATGTGTCAGCTCATCCACATCTTCCACCATTAACTGAAACTGGGATCTGCCTGCAGTCTCTGTGTGTGTGTCTTTGGTATGTGTCAGCTCATCCACATCTTCCACCATTAACTGAAACTGGGATCTGCCTGCAGTCTCTGTGTGTGTGTGTGTGTCTTTGGTATGTGTCCTTCCCTATCTGTTGCCCTGTGCGAGCAACCATGACATTATTTGTTTTTCTGGTCTGTCTTACCTAAGTTTTATGAGTTGATCTTGTCTTGGCCTCTTGCTATTCTGACTTTTGAAGCAAAAAATTCACTTTGATTGCTAGGCACTCTTATAGTCACTCATGATTAATTAACGAACTTCAACCCCACCCCTATAACAGTATATATTTGAGCATCCTTAAGGGGGGAGCACATTGTTCGGGGGAGCACATTGTATGGGGCTTCCATCCTTAAGGCTTCTATCTCTAAGTGATTCTTTCTACAAGTGATATGCACTTCAATCTCTGCACTGGGTTCTGCCTCACCTGATCATTCCTTCTGTCTCTTTGCAGGTATGTGTCAGCTCATCCACATCTTCCACCATTAACTGAAACTGGGATCTGCCTGCAGTCTCTGTGTGTGTGTCTTTGGTATGTGTCAGCTCATCCACATCTTCCACCATTAACTGAAACTGGGATCTGCCTGCAGTCTCTGTGTGTGTGTCTTTGGTATGTGTCAGCTCATCCACATCTTCCACCATTAACTGAAACTGGGATCTGCCTGCAGTCTCTGTGTGTGTGTCTTTGGTATGTGTCAGCTCATCCACATCTTCCACCATTAACTGAAACTGGGATCTGCCTGCAGTCTCTGTGTGTGTGTCTTTGGTATGTGTCAGCTCATCCACATCTTCCACCATTAACTGAAACTGGGATCTGCCTGCAGTCTCTGTGTGTGTGTCTTTGGTATGTGTCAGCTCATCCACATCTTCCACCATTAACTGAAACTGGGATCTGCCTGCAGTCTCTGTGTGTGTGTGTGTGTCTTTGGTATGTGTCCTTCCCTATCTGTTGCCCTGTGCGAGCAACCATGACATTATTTGTTTTTCTGGTCTGTCTTACCTAAGTTTTATGAGTTGATCTTGTCTTGGCCTCTTGCTATTCTGACTTTTGAAGCAAAAAATTCACTTTGATTGCTAGGCACTCTTATAGTCACTCATGATTAATTAACGAACTTCAACCCCACCCCTATAACAGTATATATTTGAGCATCCTTAAGGGGGGAGCACATTGTTCGGGGGAGCACATTGTATGGGGCTTCCATCCTTAAGGCTTCTATCTCTAAGTGATTCTTTCTACAAGTGATATGCACTTCAATCTCTGCACTGGGTTCTGCCTCACCTGATCATTCCTTCTGTCTCTTTGCAGGTATGTGTCAGCTCATCCACATCTTCCACCATTAACTGAAACTGGGATCTGCCTGCAGTCTCTGTGTGTGTGTCTTTGGTATGTGTCAGCTCATCCACATCTTCCACCATTAACTGAAACTGGGATCTGCCTGCAGTCTCTGTGTGTGTGTCTTTGGTATGTGTCAGCTCATCCACATCTTCCACCATTAACTGAAACTGGGATCTGCCTGCAGTCTCTGTGTGTGTGTCTTTGGTATGTGTCAGCTCATCCACATCTTCCACCATTAACTGAAACTGGGATCTGCCTGCAGTCTCTGTGTGTGTGTCTTTGGTATGTGTCAGCTCATCCACATCTTCCACCATTAACTGAAACTGGGATCTGCCTGCAGTCTCTGTGTGTGTGTCTTTGGTATGTGTCAGCTCATCCACATCTTCCACCATTAACTGAAACTGGGATCTGCCTGCAGTCTCTGTGTGTGTGTGTGTGTCTTTGGTATGTGTCAGCTCATCCACATCTTCCACCATTAACTGAAACTGGGATCTGCCTGCAGTCTCTGTGTGTGTGTGTGTGTCTTTGGTATGTGTCAGCTCATCCACATCTTCCACCATTAACTGAAACTGGGATCTGCCTGCAGTCTCTGTGTGTGTGTGTGTGTCTTTGGTATGTGTCCTTCCCTATCTGTTGCCCTGTGCGAGCAACCATGACATTATTTGTTTTTCTGGTCTGTCTTACCTAAGTTTTATGAGTTGATCTTGTCTTGGCCTCTTGCTATTCTGACTTTTGAAGCAAAAAATTCACTTTGATTGCTAGGCACTCTTATAGTCACTCATGATTAATTAACGAACTTCAACCCCACCCCTATAACAGTATATATTTGAGCATCCTTAAGGGGGGAGCACATTGTTCGGGGGAGCACATTGTATGGGGCTTCCATCCTTAAGGCTTCTATCTCTAAGTGATTCTTTCTACAAGTGATATGCACTTCAATCTCTGCACTGGGTTCTGCCTCACCTGATCATTCCTTCTGTCTCTTTGCAGGTATGTGTCAGCTCATCCACATCTTCCACCATTAACTGAAACTGGGATCTGCCTGCAGTCTCTGTGTGTGTGTCTTTGGTATGTGTCAGCTCATCCACATCTTCCACCATTAACTGAAACTGGGATCTGCCTGCAGTCTCTGTGTGTGTGTCTTTGGTATGTGTCAGCTCATCCACATCTTCCACCATTAACTGAAACTGGGATCTGCCTGCAGTCTCTGTGTGTGTGTGTGTGTCTTTGGTATGTGTCCTTCCCTATCTGTTGCCCTGTGCGAGCAACCATGACATTATTTGTTTTTCTGGTCTGTCTTACCTAAGTTTTATGAGTTGATCTTGTCTTGGCCTCTTGCTATTCTGACTTTTGAAGCAAAAAATTCACTTTGATTGCTAGGCACTCTTATAGTCACTCATGATTAATTAACGAACTTCAACCCCACCCCTATAACAGTATATATTTGAGCATCCTTAAGGGGGGAGCACATTGTTCGGGGGAGCACATTGTATGGGGCTTCCATCCTTAAGGCTTCTATCTCTAAGTGATTCTTTCTACAAGTGATATGCACTTCAATCTCTGCACTGGGTTCTGCCTCACCTGATCATTCCTTCTGTCTCTTTGCAGGTATGTGTCAGCTCATCCACATCTTCCACCATTAACTGAAACTGGGATCTGCCTGCAGTCTCTGTGTGTGTGTCTTTGGTATGTGTCAGCTCATCCACATCTTCCACCATTAACTGAAACTGGGATCTGCCTGCAGTCTCTGTGTGTGTGTCTTTGGTATGTGTCAGCTCATCCACATCTTCCACCATTAACTGAAACTGGGATCTGCCTGCAGTCTCTGTGTGTGTGTCTTTGGTATGTGTCAGCTCATCCACATCTTCCACCATTAACTGAAACTGGGATCTGCCTGCAGTCTCTGTGTGTGTGTCTTTGGTATGTGTCAGCTCATCCACATCTTCCACCATTAACTGAAACTGGGATCTGCCTGCAGTCCTCTGTGTGTGTGTCTTTGGTATGTGTCAGCTCATCCACATCTTCCACCATTAACTGAAACTGGGATCTGCCTGCAGTCTCTGTGTGTGTGTGTGTGTCTTTGGTATGTGTCCTTCCCTATCTGTTGCCCTGTGCGAGCAACCATGACATTATTTGTTTTTCTGGTCTGTCTTACCTAAGTTTTATGAGTTGATCTTGTCTTGGCCTCTTGCTATTCTGACTTTTGAAGCAAAAAATTCACTTTGATTGCTAGGCACTCTTATAGTCACTCATGATTAATTAACGAACTTCAACCCCACCCCTATAACAGTATATATTTGAGCATCCTTAAGGGGGGAGCACATTGTTCGGGGGAGCACATTGTATGGGGCTTCCATCCTTAAGGCTTCTATCTCTAAGTGATTCTTTCTACAAGTGATATGCACTTCAATCTCTGCACTGGGTTCTGCCTCACCTGATCATTCCTTCTGTCTCTTTGCAGGTATGTGTCAGCTCATCCACATCTTCCACCATTAACTGAAACTGGGATCTGCCTGCAGTCTCTGTGTGTGTGTCTTTGGTATGTGTCAGCTCATCCACATCTTCCACCATTAACTGAAACTGGGATCTGCCTGCAGTCTCTGTGTGTGTGTCTTTGGTATGTGTCAGCTCATCCACATCTTCCACCATTAACTGAAACTGGGATCTGCCTGCAGTCTCTGTGTGTGTGTCTTTGGTATGTGTCAGCTCATCCACATCTTCCACCATTAACTGAAACTGGGATCTGCCTGCAGTCTCTGTGTGTGTGTCTTTGGTATGTGTCAGCTCATCCACATCTTCCACCATTAACTGAAACTGGGATCTGCCTGCAGTCTCTGTGTGTGTGTCTTTGGTATGTGTCAGCTCATCCACATCTTCCACCATTAACTGAAACTGGGATCTGCCTGCAGTCTCTGTGTGTGTGTGTGTGTCTTTGGTATGTGTCCTTCCCTATCTGTTGCCCTGTGCGAGCAACCATGACATTATTTGTTTTTCTGGTCTGTCTTACCTAAGTTTTATGAGTTGATCTTGTCTTGGCCTCTTGCTATTCTGACTTTTGAAGCAAAAATTCACTTTGATTGCTAGGCACTCTTATAGTCACTCATGATTAATTAACGAACTTCAACCCCACCCCTATAACAGTATATATTTGAGCATCCTTAAGGGGGGAGCACATTGTTCGGGGGAGCACATTGTATGGGGCTTCCATCCTTAAGGCTTCTATCTCTAAGTGATTCTTTCTACAAGTGATATGCACTTCAATCTCTGCACTGGGTTCTGCCTCACCTGATCATTCCTTCTGTCTCTTTGCAGGTATGTGTCAGCTCATCCACATCTTCCACCATTAACTGAAACTGGGATCTGCCTGCAGTCTCTGTGTGTGTGTCTTTGGTATGTGTCAGCTCATCCACATCTTCCACCATTAACTGAAACTGGGATCTGCCTGCAGTCTCTGTGTGTGTGTCTTTGGTATGTGTCAGCTCATCCACATCTTCCACCATTAACTGAAACTGGGATCTGCCTGCAGTCTCTGTGTGTGTGTCTTTGGTATGTGTCAGCTCATCCACATCTTCCACCATTAACTGAAACTGGGATCTGCCTGCAGTCTCTGTGTGTGTGTCTTTGGTATGTGTCAGCTCATCCACATCTTCCACCATTAACTGAAACTGGGATCTGCCTGCAGTCTCTGTGTGTGTGTCTTTGGTATGTGTCAGCTCATCCACATCTTCCACCATTAACTGAAACTGGGATCTGCCTGCAGTCTCTGTGTGTGTGTGTGTGTCTTTGGTATGTGTCAGCTCATCCACATCTTCCACCATTAACTGAAACTGGGATCTGCCTGCAGTCTCTGTGTGTGTGTGTGTGTCTTTGGTATGTGTCAGCTCATCCACATCTTCCACCATTAACTGAAACTGGGATCTGCCTGCAGTCTCTGTGTGTGTGTGTGTGTCTTTGGTATGTGTCCTTCCCTATCTGTTGCCCTGTGCGAGCAACCATGACATTATTTGTTTTTCTGGTCTGTCTTACCTAAGTTTTATGAGTTGATCTTGTCTTGGCCTCTTGCTATTCTGACTTTTGAAGCAAAAAATTCACTTTGATTGCTAGGCACTCTTATAGTCACTCATGATTAATTAACGAACTTCAACCCCACCCCTATAACAGTATATATTTGAGCATCCTTAAGGGGGAGCACATTGTTCGGGGGAGCACATTGTATGGGGCTTCCATCCTTAAGGCTTCTATCTCTAAGTGATTCTTTCTACAAGTGATATGCACTTCAATCTCTGCACTGGGTTCTGCCTCACCTGATCATTCCTTCTGTCTCTTTGCAGGTATGTGTCAGCTCATCCACATCTTCCACCATTAACTGAAACTGGGATCTGCCTGCAGTCTCTGTGTGTGTGTCTTTGGTATGTGTCAGCTCATCCACATCTTCCACCATTAACTGAAACTGGGATCTGCCTGCAGTCTCTGTGTGTGTGTCTTTGGTATGTGTCAGCTCATCCACATCTTCCACCATTAACTGAAACTGGGATCTGCCTGCAGTCTCTGTGTGTGTGTGTGTGTCTTTGGTATGTGTCCT
>JBBDGP010005120.1:0-77673 GCA_037952835.1 Lithobates septentrionalis
CAACTATTCATCCTTCCATCCCTCCATCAATTCACCCAACTATTCATCCTTCCATCCCTCCATCAATTCACCCAACTATTCATCCTTCCACCCCTCCATCAATTCCCCCTCAACTATTCATCCTTCCATCCCTTCATCAATTCACCCAACTATTCATCCTTCCATCCCTCCATCACTTCACCCACCTATTCATCCTTCCATCTCCATCAATTCACCCAACTATTTATCCTTCCATCCCTCAGGCTATCAGGAACAATAATTTTTCACTGGTTTGAAGAAAGAGAAATATAGAATTGTTTTGCCTCACGTGTAAACCCAGTCTCCACTCATCATCACCTGCCCAATACCATCCCAGCAGTGAAGCATGGTGGTAGCAGGCAGTGTCCCGCTGTGGGGTTGTGTGTGTTTGCCAGCAGCATTATAGACTGGTCTGGAACAGGTAGACTTTTCAGGGTCTATGGTTTGAGGGTCAACGAAAACCTGTTCTGCATCCATTCCACACACAGCACTCCAGACCCCAGGCTGGGCTGAATGTGCTTCCTACTTCCAACATGACAATAATCTTAAGCATACAACCTAGACCAACCCAGAGTAATGTAATTACATTTTGGCATTGACATGTCAGTCAGTTCCAAAAGCAAAAAGCAAAATGCACTTGTTAAATGTAAACATTTTGGCTGTCGCATCTGAATTGAAATCGAAAAGAAATCTAAATTTTTCAATTTGATTCGAAACTTATCGATTCAAACGCTTCGAATTGCAAAAAAAATAGACATTCAAAGAATATTCCTAAAAATACATAGAACGATGTCCGAATACAAACCCTGAATACAAATTGAATGAATGAATTTAACGAAACTAAATAACTGGATTAATTAATCTAAACAAAACAAAACAAATGTTTTCGTCATGCACATGTCTTATCCATATATCTGCTTTCTAATTATCTACAATTATCAACAATTGGGTGGAACAGGGATGGGATGCCATACCCCCACCCCCCCATACCCCAATGCTTTTATGAAGTACAGAAGTACATCTATACTAATTTTGTAAAATAAAAATAAACTCACTCTGCACTTCTGTGATCACCCAAAAAAAATCCAATCCTGTCAGATACAGGACATCAATTTTATTTGGGTACAGCGTCACATGACAACGCAATTGTCAGTTAAAGTAACGCAGTGCTGCAACTCAATAAATGACTTGCTCACGAAGGGGGGTAAATCTTCTGGAGGTCAATTGGTTAAAACCATTTAGCCTGGGTTCACAGTGCCCACGACTTCCGCGCTACTTTGAAGTCGGGCTCCAGCATGACTTGCATGCGACTTCTTTAACCAGAAGTCAATGCAAGTCGTACCAAAGTCGTACCAAAACTAGTGCAGGAACCTTTTTCTAAGTCTGAGCGACTTAAGTCGCACTGATTAGAACGGTTCCATTGCACTGAATGGGGTCCAACTTTTGAAACGAAAAAGTGCTCCAAAGTCAGAGCGATTGTTGCATCAGTGTGAACCAGGCCTAAAGCATGGCTTCAAATATGCTTGGGACAAACACAGATCTATACTCATACGAAAAGGTTAACAAAAAAAAACAAAAACAAAAAAAAACAAAAACATGTATAAATTTAAAAAAAAAGGCAGACTCAATGGACTACTTGGTCTTTTTTCTGCCATCACTTTCCTATGTTTCTACCACCCACTGTGTAGTGCAAGTGCCTGCCTGATTGAATACAAACTAAATAAATAGTTTGGGTAAATCTAAAGGAGGTTGTATAGAGATCATACAATCACATTGTATGGTGTAAAGAAAACTTGGGGCACACAAACAAATTTGAACCCAGAAAAACTCCAGAACATAGTTTTGGTGGAGTCTTTCTCTAAGTGGTCACTGCAGTCATTAGATCCTGTGATATTGTAGAGATCACTGTGTAGCCCCAGAGCTGGCACAGTCATAGGGAACAAAGTCAGTCACCTCAGCCACTATGTCACCCACATGCCACAGCGAACAGGAGGTGATAGACAAGTGTTTTCCGCAAACCGTCTCCAACCAAAACTTCAAAAGGTCACCCTCCCACATGTGATTTCAGTGAGCCTAGATGCCAGTGTACAGATCTGAAGATGAGAGTGTCACATCCATCGAAAAGTTCAACAAAAGAACAAGGGGCCCTGTCATCAACTTAGAGAAATGTGAGAAAAGTAAGAAAACAAACACATTGGGGTTGATTTACTAAAACTGGAGCGCGCACAATCTGGTGCATAGTAGCCAATAAGCTTTAACAATAAAACCTGGAAGCTGATTAGTTTCTATGCAGAACTGCGCCAGATTTTGCACTCTCGTTTTAGTAAATTAACCCCATACTTAGCAGCTGCTGCAGCATTGGCGTAAAGCTGCAGCTGTCCCCTGCTGGCTCTAAGCCAATCTCATGACCGCTGATCACTCAGTTCTCCCCTCCGCTCTGAGCAGAGAGAGGTGACTGTCAGTCACTGGCTTATGTTCTGCGCCTCCAGCGCTCACTGGAATGCCGGGCTGTGGAGGGGGCAGGAGGGGCTGGCTCAGGCTTTCCAAGGCACGCCGAGAGGCCGAGCCAGCTGCTGTCTAGGCATCTAGGTGGATTATGGTCAGGAGCCTTGCAGAGTCTGGAAGGTCTCTGTGACGTCAGCGGACAGTGAGCCACATGAAAAATATGAGCAAAAGAGCTTTGGCCATACTCTCTTTTTATTAATTACAGTTAAGATCACAGAAAAATCAAGTATTTTACATACTTACTTGCTCCAAATGTTCTTCTTTATTTACTTTCAACTACCTAAATGAATCCATCCATCCCTCCGACAATTCACCCCAACTATTCATCCCTTCCAACCCTCCATCAATTCACCCAACTATTTATCCTTCTATCCCTCCAACAATTCACCCACACATTCATCATCCATCCTCCCATCAATTCACACCCAACTATTTATCCTTCTATCCCTCCATCAATTCGCCCAAACTATTTATCCCTCCATCAATTCGCCCAACTATTCATCCCACCATCCTTCCATCCATTAACCCAACTATTTATCCATCCATCCATCCTCCATCCATTCACACAACTATTCATCCTTCCACCCCCCATCAATTCACCTAACTTTTTCATCCTTCCATCCCTCCATCAATTTACCCAACTATTCATCTTTCCATCCCTCCATCAATTCACCCAACTATTCATCCTCCATCCCTCCATCAAATTACCCACTATTCATCCTTTCATCCCTCCAACAATTCACCCAACTATTCATCCTTTCCATCCCTCCATCAATCACCCAACTATTCATCCTTCCATCCCTCCATCAATTCACCCAACTATTCATCCTTCCACCCCTCCAACAATTCACCCAACCTATTCACCCCTTCCATCCCTCCATCAATTCACCCAATAATTCAACCTTCCATCCCTCAATCAATTCACCCAACCATTCATCCATCCATCCCCTCCATCAATTCACCCAACTATTTATCCTTCTATCCCTCCATCAATTTGCCCAACTATTCATCCTTCCATCAATTCACCCAATTATTTATCCATCCATCCATCCCTCCATCCATTCACACAACTATTCATCCCTCCATCAATTCACTCAACTATTCATCCTTCCACCCCTCCATCAATTCACCCAACTTTTCATCCTTCCATCCCTCCATCAATTCACCCAACTATTCATCCTTCCATCCCTCCATCAATTTTACCCAACTATTCATCCTTCCATCCCTCCATCAATTCACCCAACTATTCATCTTTCCATCCCTCCATCAATTCACCCAACTATTCATCCTTTCATCAATTCACCCAACTATTCATTCTTCCATCCCTCCATTAATTCACCCAACTATTCATCCATCCATTCCTCCATCAATTCACCCAACTATTCATCCTTCCATCCCTCTATCAATTCACCCAACTATTCATCCTTCCATCCCTCCATCAATTCACCCAACTATTCATTCTTCCATCCCTCCATCAATTCACCCAACTATTCATTCTTCCATCCCTCCATCAATTCACCCAACTATTCATTCTTCCATCCCTCCATCAATTCACCCAACTATTCATTTTTCCATCCCTCCATCAATTCACTTAACTATTCATCCGCCCATTCCTCCATCAATTCACCCAACTATTCATTCTTCCATCCCTCCATCAATTCACCCAACTATTCATCCTTCCATCAATTCACCCATCTATTCATCCATCCACCCCTTCATCAATTCACCCAACTATTCATCCTTCCATCCCTCCATCAATTCACGCAACTATTCATCCATCCACCCCTCCATCAATTCACCCAACTATTCATCCTTCCATCCCTCCATCAATTCACCCAACCATTCATCCTTCCATCCCTCCATCAATTCACTCAACTATTCATTCTTCCATCCCTCCATCAATTCCCCCAACTATTCATCCATCCATTCCTCCATCAATTCACCCAACTATTCATCCTTCCATCCCTCTATCAATTCACCCAACTATTCATCCTTCCATCCCTCCATCAATTCACCCAACTATTCATTCTTCCATCCCTCCATCAATTCACCCAACTATTCATTCTTCCATCCCTCCATCAATTCACCCAACTATTCATCCATCCATTCCTCCATCAATTCACCCATCTATTCATCCTTCCATCCCTCTATCAATTCACCCAACTATTCATCCTTCCATCCCTCCATCAATTCACCCAACTATTCATTCTTCCATCCCTCCATCAATTCACCCAACTATTCATCCATCCATTCCTCCATTAATTCACCCAACTATTCATCATTCCATCCCTCCATCAATTCACCCAACTATTCATTCTTCCATCCCTCCATCAATTCACCTAACTATTCATCCATCCATTCCTCCATCAATTCACCCAACTATTCATTCTTCCATCCCTCCATCAATTCACTCAACTATTCATCCTTCCATCAATTCACCCATCTATTCATCCATCCACCCCTTCATCAATTCACCCAACTATTCATCCTTCCATCCCTCCATCAATTCACCCAACTATTCATCCATCCACCCCTCCATCAATTCACCCAACTATTCATCCTTCCATCCCTCCATCAATTCACCCAACCATTCATCCTTCCATCCCTCCATCAATTCACCCAACCATTCATCCTTCCATCCCTCCATCAATTCACCCAACCATTCATCCGCCCATCACATCCAGGACTGTTAAGCCGCAATATATTACATTATTGTCCTTGACTTTAGATACACTTTACCAGAGTTACAGACAGCAATAAATCCTGGCAGAGGTTCTAACCACTTGCCACCCTATCCCAAACCCAAAAATATCTAAAATTTATAAATATGAAAATATAAAAAAATAACAAAAGAAGGTTATAATTTTTTTCTTAACAACATATTTACTAAAAGTAGACAGTTTAAAATACTATATAATAAAAGTAAAAAAATAAATTAAAAAAAACAATGTTGTCCTTATACACTGTATTGTCAAAAGTATTGTGACGCCTGCCTTTGCGCGCACATGAACTTTAATGGCATCCAAGTCTTCGTAGGGTTCAATATTAAGTTGGCCCACCTTTGCAGCTTTAACAGCTTCAACTCTTCTGGAAAGGCTGTCCACAAGGTTTAGGAGTGTGTCTATGGGAATGTTTGACCATTCTTCCAGAAGCGCATTTGTGAGGTCAGGCACTGATGTGGATGAGAAGGCCTGGCTCGCAGTCTCCACTCTAGTTCATCCCAAAGGTGTTCTATCGGGTTGAGGTCAGGACTCTGTGCAGGCCAGTTAAGTTCCTCCACCCCAAGGTCACCATTGTTTTTATGGACTTTGCTTGGTGCACTGGTCCAAATCAATTGGTGAAAGGGAGATTATGGTGTGGGGTTGTTTTTCAGTGGTTGGATTTGGCTCCTTAGTTCCACTAAAGGGAACTTCTAATGCGTCAGCATACCAAGAAATTTTGGATAATTTCATCCTCCCAACTTTGTGAGAACAGTTTAGGAATGACCCCTTCCTGTTCCAACATGACTGCACACCAGTGCCCAAAGCAAGGTCCATAAAGACATGGATGAGTGAGTTTGGAGTGGAGTTGACACTGGTATAGCTATAAAGGGTGGGCCAACTCAAAATTGAACCCTACGAACTAAGACAGGGATGCCATTAAGGTTCACGTGTGTCCCAATACTTTTGACAATACAGCATATGTCATAGTGCAGTAAGTTTGTTAAAAATGTTATTTTATTTCAAGTAAAAAAATGCACTCACATGTAAAAACATAGAAAACCTTAGAAAGTTTCAAACCAACAAGATGGCCACTGCGTCCAACGGTGATGATGTCACTTGCCATGACCCCACCCTACACGTTTCATTGTCAATGGCGTCATCAGGGGCGTGGCCACGAACGAACATCGTGCTATTTATTTGCAGAGAGATTCCCATGAAATGTGTAGATGTTGAGTATCAAGAACAGAATCAGAGATGTGAAAGTTGTGGAACCACCAAGTTCTAGTTACCTATCCCATCATTTCACACCTCCCATCCTGTTCTTAGACAATCAACATCTACACATTTCATGGTAGCTGGATTAATATGTCTGTGGATGTGGATGTTGGGTTATCTTCCTAACACCCGTTAGAATTGAAGAAGTGGCTTGTAGAAGCTACAAAACATGTACAACATTACAGAACAAGTCCAGCTGAATGTGACTAATTACTACTAGTTATGTTGGACGAGAAGGCCTGGCTCGCAGTCTCCACTCTAATTAATCCCAAAGGTGTTCTATCCAGGTGCAGGCCAGTCAAGTTCCTCCACCCCAAACTCGCTCATCCATGTCTTTATGGACCTTGCTTTGTGCACTGGTGCTCAGTCATGTTGGAACAGGAAGGAGCCATCCCCAAACTGTTCCCACAAAGTTGTGAACATGAAATTGTCCAAAATGTCTTGGTATGTTGACGCCTTAGACGTTCCCTTCACTGGAACTAAGAGGCCAAGCCCAACCCCTGAAAAACAACCCCACACTATAATCCCCCCTCCACCAATAGATTTGGACCAGTGCACAAAGCAAGGTCCAGAAAGACATGGGTGAGCTTGGGGTGGAGGAACTTAACTGGCCTGACCTCAACCCAATTGAACACCTTTGGGATGAATTAGAGCAGAGACTGCGAGCCAGGCCTTCTCGCCCAACATCAGTGCTTGACCTCACAAATACGCTTCTGGAAGAATGGTCAAACATTCCCATAGTCCGGTCCGGCTATCCCCTACTCTTGCTACCTTCAGGCGATCCCTGAAAACTCATCTCTTCAGGGAAGCCTATCATGTCTCCAGCTAACCTCCTACCACTTCCATCAGCTCATTCCCCACAGTTACGACCTTTTGTACCACCCGCCCCACCCTATTAGATTGTAAGCTCTTCTGAGCAGGGCCCTCTTAATCCTCTTGTATTTTATTGTATTGTAACTGTATTGTCTCCTTTTATATTGTAAAGCGCTGCGTAAACTGTTGGCGCTATATAAATCCTGTATTATAATAATAATAATAGACACACTCCTAAACCTTGTGGACAGCCTTCCTAGAAGAGTTGAAGCTGTTATAGCTGCAATGGGCGGGCCAACTTAATATTGGACCCCACAGACTGGGGTGCCATTAAAGTTCATGTGCGTGTAAAAGCAGGTGTCCCAATACTTTTGACAATATAGTGTATCTCATCAGCGGCCCTACAAACCCTGTGAAAATGTAAAAGTCATTTTAAGCAGATTTTGTTAACTTCTCCAGCACTAAAAGAGTTAACCCTTGGTCGTTTATCTGTGTCATACGCGCCTGACATGGCACGCTCTGTATTTTTTTTTTCTGGTTTCCTGTATATACAATAAAGGTTTGCAAGGACGTGAAAGCCGTATATAATAAAATCACACTAAGAATATCAAGAAAAACTCAAATGCTTGTGGAAAAGTGCAGAAAAAGTTTTTCTATATATAATCAGACGTATTTCCTTTTAGATTCGGCAAGTTTCATGAAGACGAATGTAATATTTCTGTACGTCAAGCATTATGCCACACCTCCCACATATAACCACAGAAATGTCTCTTTTACATTGAAGTCTATCTTTATTAAATAGTGGCTTGCAGTATTTTAGACAAAGGGATTTTTTTAGTGGTTTTTGGCCAAATTCAGTACCAGTTAGGTAGCTTTCCAAGTTTGGTACCCCCCCGGCCCCCCCCCCCCCCCCCCACCATACCCGCTTTATAGAGTAATTTCTAATGAGGGCCAAAGAGCCCTGAAACATTTGTACTAAGCAGAAATAAAGAATGTATTAAGTAAAGTAAGCACATATGAATTATAAGGAAGCTACCATTGGTTTTGTCAAGTTTAACCACTTGACCCCTGGAAGATTTAACCCCCCCCCCCCCCGTTCATGACCAGGCCACTGTTTGAGATACAGCACTGCGTTACTTTAACTGACAATTGCGCGGTCATGCAACACTGTACATAAATAAAATGTCTAATCTAATTTTTTTTCCCCACAAATAAAGCTTTCTGGTGATGGTATTTGATCACCACTATATTTTAGGATTTTTTTTAGCTAAAAACAAAAAAATACCAACAATTTAAAAAGAAAAATATATATCTTTTACTTTCTGCTATAAAATATATGCAATAAATAAAATATAAAAAATCTAATTTCTTCATAAATTTAGGACAATATTTATTCTGCTATATATTTTTGGTAAAAAAAAAAAAAAAAACCCATAAGCATATATTAATTGGTGAATGTTATAGCATCTACAAACTATGGCATATATAGGTGCATCTTAAAATAATGTAATTTCATCAAAAAGTTTATTTATTTCAGTCATTTAATTCAAAAAGTGAAACTTATATTTTATAGATTCATTACACACATATATATAATATATTTCAAGCATTTCTTTCTTTTTAATTTTTAGGATTATGGCTTACAGCTAGTGAAAACCCAAAATTCAGTATCTCAGAAAATTCAAATATTACATAAGACCAATAAAAATAAGAATTTTTAATACAGAAATGTTGGCTTACTGAAAAGTATGTCCATGTACAGTATTGTATGCAATCAATACTTGGTCGGGGATCCTTTTGCATGAATTATTGCATCAATACGGCGTGGCATGGAGGCGATCAGCCTGTGGCACTGCTGAGGTGTGATGGAAGCCCAGGTTTCTTTGATAGTGGCCTTCAGCTCATCTGCATTGCTGGGTCTGGTACTTTTGGCGGTGTGGGCAGGTGCCAAGTCCTGCTGGAAAATGAAATCAGCATCTCCATAAAGCTGGTCAGCAGAGGGAAGCATGAAGTGCTCTAGAATTTCCTGGTAGAGGGCTGCGCCGACTTTGAAATTGATAAAACACAGTGGACCAACACCAGCAGATGACATGACCACCCAAATCATCACTGACTGTGGAAACGTCACACTGGACCTCATACAACTTGGATTCTGTGCCTCTCCACTCCTCCTCCAGACTCTGGGATCTTGATTTCCAAATGAAATGCAAAATTTACTTTCATCCGAAAAAGAGAACTTTGGACCACTGAGCAACAGTCCAGTCCTTTTTCTCCTTAGCCCAGGTAAGACGCTTCTGACGTTGCCTCTGGTTCAGCAGTGGCTTGACACAAGGAAGGCAACAGTTGTAGCCCATGTCCTGGATACGTCTGTGTGTGGTGGCTCTTGAAGCACTGACACCAGCTGTAGTCAGGTTCTTGTGAAAATCTCCCCCAAATTCTCGAATGGCCTTTGCATCACAACCCTCTCAAGACTGCGATTATCCCTGTTGCTTCGTCTCAACTTGCCATTAAAATGCTTGGATACAGCACTCTGTGAACAGCCAGCTTCTTTAGCAATGACCTTTTGTGACTTTCCCTCCTTGTGGATGGTGTCAATGACTGTCTTCTGGACAACTGTCAAGTCAACAGTCTTCCCCAAGATTGTGTAACCTACTGAACCAGACTGAGAGACCGTTTAAAGGCTCAGGAAACCTTTACAGGTGTTAGAGGTAATTAGCTGACCAGAATGTGACACCATGAATCTACAATATTGAACTTTTTCACCATATTCTAATTTCCTGAGATACTGAATTTTGGGTTTTCACTAGCTGTAAGCCACAATCATCAAAATGAAAAGAAAGAAATGCTTGAAATATATCACTCTGTGTGTAATGAATCTAAATACGGTAATATATGAGTTTCACTTTTTGAATTGAGTTACTGAAATAAATTAACTTTTTGATGATATTCAAATTTTATGAGATGCACCTGTATACTGATTTTTTTATGTTTTTTATACTAGTAATGGCGGCAATCAGCAATTTATAGCAGGACTGTGATATTGCAGTGGACAATCAGACACTGACACTTTGCGGGAACCAGTGACACTGATACAGTGATCAGTGCTAAAAATATACACTGTCACTGTACTAATGACACTGGCTAGGAAGGGGTTAAACATATAGGGTGATCAAAGGGGTTAAATGTGTGCCTAGCCAGTGTGTGTGTGTACTATCTGTGCTGTTTTTATTAGGGGAAGGGATGGATTTGAGTCCCTGCTTTGCAGGAACATAGAATCCATTCCTTCTCCTCTGTCAGAATGGAACTCTGCCTTGTTTACATAGGCAGAGTGCCGATGATCAGCAGGTGCCGGTGGACATTGAGTGCCCGACACCCGCAGATCGGCTTCTGCTCTGAATAATCACAGCAGAAGCGACATGCCCACGCACCCCCTACAGGCGGAAGTGCAAAATCACATTTATATACACTACCGTTCAAAAGTTTGGGGTCACCCAAACAATTTTGTGTTTTCCATGAAAAGTCACACTTATTCACCACCATACGTTGTGAAATGAATAGAAAATAGAGTCAAGACATTGACAAGGTTAGAAATAATGATTTGTATTTGAAATAACATTGTTTTTACATCAAACTTTGCTTTCATCAAAGAATCCTCCTTTTGCAGCAATTACAGCATTGCACACCTTTGGCATTCTAGCTGTTAATTTATTGAGGTAAGCTGGAGAAATTGCACCCCACGCTTCTAGAAGCAGCTCCCACAAGTTGGATTGGTTGGATGGGCACTTCTGGCGTACCATACGGTCAAGCTGCTCCCGCAACAGCTCAATGGGGTTCAGATCTGTTGACTGTGCTGGCCACTCCATTACCGATAGAATACCAGCTGCCTGCTTCTGCTGTAAATAGTTCTTGCACAATTTGGAGGTGTGTTTAGGGTCATTGTCCTGTTGTAGGATGAAATTGGCTCCAATCAAGCGCTGTCCACTGGATATGGCATGGCGTTGCAAAATGGAGTGATAGCCTTCCTTATTCAGAATCCCTTTTACCCTGTACAAAGCTCCCACCTTACCAGCACCAAAGCAACCCCAGACCATCACATTACCTCCACCATGCTTAACAGATGGCGTCAGGCATTCTTCCAGCATCTTTTCATTTGTTCTGCGTCTCACAAACATTCTTCTTTGTGATCCAAACACCTCAAACTTGGATTCATCCGTCCACAACACTTTTTTCCAGTCTTCCTCTGTCCAATGTCTGTGTTCTTTTGCCCATCTTAATCTTTTTCTTTTATTGGCCAGTCTCAGATATGGCTTTTTCTTTGCCACTCTGCCCTGAAGCCCAAAATCCCGCAGCCGCCTCTTCACTGTAGATGTTGACACTGGTGTTTTGCGGGTACTATTTAATGAAGATGCCAGTTGGGGACCTGTGAGGCGTCTGTTTCTCAAACTAGAGACTCTAATGTGCTTATCTTCTTGCTTAGTTGTGCAACGCGGCCTCCCACTTCTTTTTCTACTCTGGTTAGAGCCTGTTTGTGCTGTCCTCTGAAGGGAGTAGTACACACCGTTGTAGGAAATCTTCAATTTCTTTGCAATTTCTCGCATGGAATAGCCTTCATTTCTAAGAACAAGAATAGACTGTCGAGTTTCAGATGAAAGTTCTCTTTTTCTGGCCATTTTGAGCGTTTAATTGACCCCACAAATGTGATGCTCCAGAAACTCAATCTGCTCACAGGAAGGTCAGTTTTGTAGCTTCTGGAAGGAGCTAGACTGTTTTTAGATGTGTGAACATGATTGCACAAGGGTTTGCTAATCATCAATTAGCCTTCTGAGCCAATGAGCAAACACATTGTACCATTAGAACACTGGAGTGATAGTTGCTGGAAATGGGCCTCTATACACCTATGTAGATATTGCACCAAAAACTAGACATTTGCAGTTAGAATAGTCATTTACCACATTAGCAATGTATAGAGTATATTTGTTTAAAGTTAGGACTAGTTTAAAGTTAGCTTCATTTAAAAGTACAGTGCTTTTCCTTCAAAAATAAGGACATTTCAATGTGACCCCAAACTTTTGAACGGTAGTGTACGTGAACCTGCGCACAGCTGCCACCCTATAGCAGTAAAAGTGCTATAAGGCCGTCAGCAAGTGGTTCGTGTTTTAATATGTTTTTTTTTTTTTTCAAATATATATTTTATTAGTTTTCATAGAAAAAGGGCAGGGCCCCAAACAAAATACCACGATGGTACAAAATAGAAAAGGGAGGTCACAGCCTCCTGACAGTACATCATAATAAAACATAATATATCTTTTTTTTTTTTTTTTTAAAACAAGAGAAGAAAAAGAGAAAAAAAAAAAGATAAAATTCTTGTCAACCTAGTTCTGTTGTATGGTATTATCACTGACGTGTACATCTTCCCAGTGTTACATCGTCTCAGAACTTCAAAATCCGAGTACACTCATAAAAGTCAGCGGTCAACATCTCAGTTAAGCGTACGATCTTTATAAACAGGTCTGACTGTAACAGTCAGGAGGCAGCTACCAGAGAGTGAATTAGAGCCCTTGCACACTGGAGCGGGGGGCGGCGTCTATTAGTAGGCGTTTTACCGTCGGTATGCGGCCGCTAACGGGGCGGTTTTACCCCCCGCTAGCGGCCGAGAAAGGGTTAAATACCACCGCAAAGCGCCTCTGCAGAGGCGCTTTGCCGGCGGTATAGCCGCGCCGTCCCATTGATTTCAATGGGCAGGAGCGGTAAAGGAGCGGTATACACTCCGCTCCTTCACCGCTCCGAAGATGCTGCTGGCAGGACTTTTTTTACCGTCCTGCCAGCGCATCGCTCCAGTGTGCAAGCCCTCGGGCTTTCACACTGGAATGCAAGCAGCGGCACTTTCGGGGCGGTTTGCAGGCGCTATTATTAGCGCAATAGCGCCTGCAAACCGCCCCAGTGTGCAAGGGCTCTTAAAGAAAAAGAAAAGCAAGTGAAAGAAGGAAGAAGGGAAAAGGTTGGGAAGGGGATGAGGGGGGGAAGAGAAGGTGGGGAGGGGGAATGGTTGGGCACCAGCGGAGGCTTTTAACTAAGCCAGTTTTCCTTTAACAGAAGGATTATAAGTTGTCATTGAGTAAGGTTTCCCATAAGGGCTTTACCTTCATCTGAATAATTAAACATATTCCAGAGCGTCCAAGTTTTCTTATAAACTGCTTGTCTATCTCGAGCCATCAGTATAATGTCTTCTAAATTGTTTATGTCCTCTACTTTCCGTAGCCACAGCAATATGGTTGGTGGGGAAGTTTGTTTCCATAACAAGGGGATACAGGACTTGGCTGCGTTGGTTAAGTGGCTTAATATGGATTTTTTTTTTTTTTAATATCTTTATTTATCCAAACAGTTTACAATTTTTGACATTATTGCAGTAAAAACATTAAAGAGAAAAGCACATACATCACATAGATGGTGGTTATTCAATATGACATTGATCTGATACTACCATCCTGTAAACATACCATCTAAATACAACCTAGCAATCAACCATGCAACCCTATCTTACACCCCATGCATAACCTACCCCACAAACCAACCAACAGACAAAAACAGGTAAAAAGAGAAAAAAAAAAAAGGGGGGGGAGGAAAAGGGAAGGGATCGAGGATAAATATAACCTCTTCTCTCCCAATCATATACACCTATATCCTTAAGGGTTCCCAGCCTCCTGTACCTCGCGTAGTAATTCTGACGAGGCACTATACGCTGCCCACCTATCCCAAGTAGCTGTTGTCCGTTTAATCTGTTTATTAGATCCTTCCTCTATCACCTTTCTTTCTTCCAGGGTCCGCATCTCCGTCATCTCACACTCCCAATCCAACATGGAGGGTGCATCTACGCATTTCCATTTTCTGGCTATACAGGTACGCGCAGCTGTTAGAAAATATTTTAGTGGGCCTTTCTTTATACTTTTCAGTGATCCAGGTATCATAGATAGTACTGCAATTTGTATATTTGGATAAAGTTCCTTCGCTGTCATAGCCCTGAAAATCTCAAAAATTTTCTGCCAGAATGGAAGGATTTTAGAGCAATAGTACAATATATGGGACATTGTACCTGTCCTTTCCTGACATCTCCAACATTCCTCTTTATTGATTGGGCTTATCCTATGAAGGTCCACAGGGCACTTATACCATCTAGCTAGGATCTTATAATTTCTTTCTTGGTGCTTAGTAGACACAGAGAGTTTATGTGTAACTGCTATAGCTTTTTCCCATTCTTTCCTGGGGATCTCCATCCCCAATTCCTCTTCCCATTTCCTGATGTATGGCAACTCTAGCTTCTGATCCTCCTCGATTAAGATTTTATATACTTTCGATAGCACATGTGTCGGTCTATCCGCATGAATAAGGATTTTTTCTAACGCCATTAAGGGTCTAACTATTTCTACTTCTTTTATAAGGGATGCAACATATCTTTGGAATAGACCATGCTGCATCCATTCTTTTCTATATTCCTCCCCCATGGTCTCTAACGGAAGCACCTTATTACCCTCCAATGTTTCTATTATCCTCGTATCGTCATGACTATGCCATTTGAGGAATGACTTTACTCCAAATGAAAGTGGGAATTCTGGGTTGTCAAACAGAGGGGTCATGGGTCCTCTGAAAGTGGAAACTCGTCCCGTTTTGATCAGTATGTCCCAAGCTTTGATTGTTGAAGCCACTAAAAAGGGTATATAGCCATACGGCGAACTATACGTTTTTTTAATCCAAGGCAGAGATTTCAGCTTCAACCCTGTAATCTCTTCCTCTAGTCCCACCCACTGTTTATTGTTCCCATTATGAAACCAATCTACCACTCTAGTAACCATTACCGCCCTAAGATATATTGCTATATCCGGGAGAGAAAGACCCCCGTTTGCTTTAGTCATGTTTAGTACTTTTCTACTAATTCTAGGCGTCTTACCTGCCCAGACGAATTGCCCAATAACCCTGGATATTTTTTTCATAATGCTCGCTGCAGGAAACAACGGGATCGTTTGTAGGATATACAATATCTTCGGAAGTATGTCCATTTTTATGACATTTACCCTGCCTAGCCATGAAAAAGTGCCTCTATTATATATCTGGAGAGTTTTCGTTATTTTTTGCACCAGCGGAGTATAATTATATTCTTCCAATTTCTTCAAATCCATATATATGGGATATAGGTACCGAGATATTTAATAGCATTTTCCTGCCATCGGAAAGAAAAGTCCTTCTTGAGTAATTCTACCAAGTCTTTAGACATATTAATATTCATTGCCTCGGATTTATTATAGTTGACTTTGAAATTACTCAGGGAGCCAAAACGATTAAACTCCATTATCAGGTTTGGTAGTGTTATTAACGGGTTTGTAACATACAGCAAGATGTCATCTGCATAGACAGACAGCTTGTACTCTATATCCCCCACTCTTATACCTTGTATATCTTTGTTTGCCCTGATTGCATTTAATAAGTGTTCCATGATTAGTATATATAATATTGGAGATAAAGGACAGCCCTATCTGGTTCCATTTGCTATAGCTATTTCCCCGGACAAGCTACTATTCGCCCGGATCTTGGCTGTTGGGTGTTGGTACAGGGTCATTATCTTATCTATCATTACAGACCCAAGCCCCCACTGTATAAGTGTCTCTTTAAGAAAGCTCCATCCCACCCTGTCAAATGCTTTTTCAGCATCTATTGCCAATAAACAGGATGGGATGGAGCCCTTCTGTACAAATTCCATCAATGTAAGCGTTTTCAGGGTATTGTCCCTGGCCTCTCTTCCCTTGACGAATCCTACCTGGTCCAGGTGTATATAGTCAGGTATTATAGGGGTAAGTCTATTGGCAATGATTTTTGAATATATTCTAAGATCAAGGTTTGTCAAGGAAATCGGTCTGTAATTCCCGCACAGGGTATGATCCTTATCCGGTTTTGGTACTAGCGTGATATACGCCTGCATACTCTGAGAACAAAAGGGCACTGCTGTAGATACTGCGTTAAAGGCCTGTTTCATTATGGGCATAAGTTCCTTTTTAAAAGTTTTATAAAACCGAGGGGTGAAGCCGTCTGGGCCTGGACTTTTCCCGGGTATTAGCGAGTCAATTACTGTTTGAATTTCTTCCATAGAAAAGTCGCGCTCAAGCTGGCATGACTCCATGGGCGTTAAAGTCGGGATTGCCGTTTCCTTTATATACTGTTGTATTTTTTGTTGGACCAATTCTGGGTTACTATCCATCTTATGCCGCGTACACACGGTCGTACTTTTCGTCTACAAAAGTCCAACGGACGCTGACGGACTAAAGCTGGCTGGTAATCCGATCGTGTGTGGGCTTCTCCGGACTTTCAACGTACTTTTTTAGCCTCAAATCCGACGTACTTTAGATTTGAAACATGCTTTAAAACTTTCCGACGGACTCGAGTCTGGTCGAAAAATCCGCTCGTCTGTATGCTAGTCCGACGGACAAAAACCCACGCTAGGGCAGCTATTGGCTACTGGCTATGAACTTCCTTATTTTAGTCCGGTGTACGTCATCACGTAAGAATTCGACGGACTTTTGTGTGATCGTGTGTAGGCAAGTCTGTTCGTTAGAAAGTCCGCCGCAAGTCCGTCGAAAGTCCGCCGAAAGTCTGTCGGAAGTCTGTCGGACAGGCTGTCTGACTTTTGTAGACGAAAAGTCCGACCGTGTGTACGCGGCATTACAGTTAGGTATGTTATATAATTTCGTGTAGAATGCTTGAAACTCTTTTAGAATCCCTTTTGGATCATACCTCACCTCTCCGGCATCCGTCTTTATCTTGGCAATCGGTAATGTGCTGCATCTATTTTTTAGGGCCCTCGCCAGTAATTTACCTGGCTTATTGCCCTGCTGATAAAATAGGGCCCGGCTTTTATCCCTAACATATAATGTCTTTTCATTTAATAGTGTTTGCAGTTCTGCTTTTAACTCTGTTACTATCATTAATGTTTCACGTGTAAGATTTTGTTTATGTTGCGTTTCCGCGCTCTCTATTGCTTTAAATAATTGAATTATTCTACAATTTTTCTGTTTTTTCAATCTAGCCCCATGTTTTATAAATAGACCTAGCAGCACACATTTCAATGCTTCCCATTGTACAGGCAAGGACGTAGTATCTCCATTATGGTCATTAATGAAGTCCATTATTGCTTTTCTTATTTCCGTTGCACACCCCTCATCATAGAGTAGGTTGTCATTAAGACGCCAGTTACCCCTATTGTTCTGCCCCAAAAGTAGGTCTATTTTCAGAAAAACGGGTGCATGATCGGACCATACTGAGTTACCTATCTCTGCAGTTAAGATATTGTTTATCCCTCTCTGATTTATTAGGAAGAAATCTATACTATGATATGATCCATGAACGTTAGAATAGAATGTATAATTCTTCTCTATTGGATGCAGGAGGCGCCATATATCCACCAGCTGACATTTAGTCAATAATTCTTTAAATTTCTTATTATCTTTACTACTCTGAGCTGTCGTCGGTGTTGTGGTGTCAATCGCGCTATCCATAACAAAATTGAAATCCCCCCCGACTATTATTATACCTTCTGCTTTTCCCATAAGTTGACTTATCAGTTGCAAGCCTACTTTAATCTGATTTTGATTAGGTAGATATAGATTTATGAGGGTGTATTTTTTACCATATATAATAAGCTTAAGTAGTATAGCTCTGCCATCCCTATTACGCCATTCTTCTATGACCTGATAAGGAATTGTTCTATGAATTGCGATAGACACCCCCCTCGACTTAGAGTACCCATAGGAATCATGGAACCATGTGGTGTAGTATTTATTTCGAAGATTAGGAATATGATCCGACCGGAAATGCGTCTCCTGAAAGAAGATGACCCCAACCTTCTGCTTGTGAAGTGAATATAAAACCTGTGACCTTTTTGAAGCCGAATTAAGACCCCTAATATTGTAGGAACAGATATTCATTGCTCTTTACAACTTAGGGGGAAAAGGGCAATGAGAAGGGAAAGAGAGAAAAAAAAAAAAAAGGGAGAAAAAATCTATACAACCCACACGCACCCACTATCACACACACCAATTCGTACCCTAATGACTATAAACAGTCTATCTTACTTTGATGTAAGTTCCCTAAACTAGGGGGAACGGAGCCTGACTTCCAGTTATCGCCACCCAGTCGGTGGCAACACGCTGATTTTTAAATATGCTAACAAAAAAAAAAAAACAACTTATATTTCATTACATTACCCAACACCCCGCTGGTATTGGGGTCAGGGGGGGGAGACATCCTTTCATAGGGGATAGCGACCTCCCCAGATCATATCTACATCACTCAGCAACAATCTTGAGAGTATACATACAATATTTCCATAACTAGTCCGAGGGGGAGGGAGGGAAAAAAAGAAAAAAAAAAGGGGGAAACGGGGAAACCCCCATCCCCGCGCCCTCCCCCTACCAAATCTCTACATCATTTAATCCATGTACCACCCCATACATAGAATATTGATAGAATGCATGCTCAGAACCTGTAGAAACTATACCGCTACATGACCCAAAACCAGCATCCTGATATGTGATGTTATATAATATACTCTGGTCCTGACAAACAAACAAACCCAAAAAAAAAAAAAAAACAACCCACCCTCCCCTCCCCCCAACAATCTCCATGACACACACATATAAAACCCCATGGCCCACCCCTCCCCCTAAGGTACCTTAAACACCTTAAACAGTGAGTCTCAATACCTAGCCCCATCTTACACACACCCCCATATTGGTTAATATCAGCTATCCAGAGAAAGTATACTGTATAAACTTTGTGCGTACCTCTATGTTTACCACCTATATGTGAAGAGGGGAAAAAAAAAAAAAAAAACCCCATCCCACCCCCCCCCCATTCCAACACTCCCCTAGTCATACCCCAGTGTAGCTCCTCATCCCCCTAAATACCTACAGACAATAATTGCAACAATATTATGCAGATAATAGTCACAACTTATATGCTGAAAAAAACAAAAAAAAAACAAAAAAAAACAAAAAACAAAAACAAAAAAAAAAAAAACTTATATCAACACCTAACCAAATCCCACCCTCTATTCCACCCTAGTGTTAGTGTCAAGTATCAATAAAATTGATGGTGTTCAAAAAATTAGTGCTAAACACTATATTTATCCAAAAAAAAAAAAAAATTACTTATATCAACGCCTAACCAAATCCCACACTCTATTCCACCCTAGTGTTAATATCAAGTATCAATAAAATTGATAGTGTTCAAAAATTAGTGCTAGACACTATGTCTATCCCAAAAAAAAAAAAGGAAATACCCCCTCACCCCACCCCATCTATCGCCTTATCGCACACCTATAAGAACACCATAACCCCTCCTCCCCCAATACACCTACAAGCAGTGTTTATTACAGTGTTTGTCAATTTGTATAAAATAATCACCACTAATATAAAAAGTGTGTCAATGCCTACCCAAATCTCACGCTCCACTCCCATATAGTATAATTATCAACTATCGATAAAAAAATATATTAAAAAGAAAAAGAAACCCCCCCATCCCCCCCATTAGCACATGCTGTTAGAGGTTCGCTACCCCCCACCTCCCCTCCCCCAACATCTCAGCATGATTATCTAAGCATTTTTCTATATGAAATAGGCCAGTCCGGTAGTTCTATTACTGGCAAATTGAGAATTGACAGAAACTGCGGTAAGTCCTCAATACCCCTAAAAATTGCAGTATGACCTTCTTTCTGTGCCTGTAATTGGAATGGGAATTTCCATCTATACTGGAGATTACTCCTCCTTAACTGTTCCACTAGAGGTTTTAAGGCCCTTCTACGGTCTAATGTAAATTTAGACAAGTCTTGAAAAAATTGTACTGTGGCACCCTCATATAAAATAGAATTCTTCAGACGTGCAGCATACATAATCCTGTCTTTTATATGAGCATAGTGCATCTTGCATATAACATCTCGTGGCATGCTAGGATCCAGTCTTCTTATTCCTGTTGTTCTGTGGGCCCGATCGATTATCAAATCCTTTATTTCAATCCCCGGGATTAGTTCTTGGAATATCTTTTGCAGCGTGTTTATTAACTCTTTGGCCCCAACATCCTCTTTTAAGCCTCTTATTCTAATATTGGATCTCCTGCTTCTATTTTCTTGCTCATCCATATTGTTAATTAGCTGATGTATTTGCTTTCCTTGTTTTTGTATGTTTTCCTTTAACTTCCTTGTTTCCTGCTCAATTTTCAAGACTTTAGTGTCTAGTGCAACTGTTTTTTCTTGTGTGTTTTTAATAGACTCCTTAAGCTCCAGTAACTCCATTTTATATGAATTCTCCAATCTAAACACGTATTGGTCCATATCTTCCCTGGTTGGCAGGGATTGGATATATTTCCTTATATCCCAGTTCTCTTTTTCCAGTTCTTTTGGATCACTACCCGAACCTGTGGTGTCTAATAGTGAGCTACTTCTGGGGTGTTGTGATTGCATTTCTCCTGATGATCTAGATGCCGCCGAAATTTCCGCTATATTTGAAATATCTTGTGGCGTTTGTACGGCTTGTATTGCACGGGGAGATTGTAGCTGTAATTGTTGAAATATCTCCTTGATATCTGTCGTTTGTGTAGTTTGTGTCCCAGTGGGGTTTTTACTTTTACCCTCCTCTTTGTCTTTTTTATTTTTCTGAGGTTGTGGTGTTTTATTTCCCTTTTTGGGCGCCATATTTTACCAACCACCTCCCTGTAGTAGCTTCTCCAGCCCTTTCAATGTTCTTTGTGCTTAAATCTTCCTTATCTTCCTTTAAACAGTAATTGAGCTCTCCTCCCACTAGCCACCCAATCAGATCCACAGGTCAGCTAGTATATTATTTCAGGCAAGTAACCATATGTTAATAACAGTCTTTGGCATATAGGGGTTTACCAAAATCTTTCCATGTATTATCTTGCAGGTATCTTATATGTCCATACAAATTAGGTCAGTGACATATTTAATTATCTTACCAGCTCCGTGCAGCGATATCTTTGCCTGGTAAGATTTTCCTCATACAGCGTAGCACAGTATAGGGATCTCTTAGCCTCCTGATCTCTGCCGGCTTGATCCTCAAGACCCTCCCGCGCCGCGCGCTCCCGCCAACGAGCCGTCTCCGCCGAGTCCGCCGTCTGCGTGTGCAGACCCGCCAGGCACCCGTATGGCATTGCGCCCTCGTGGTTCGGTCTCCAGTCTCTCAGCCGGCACCCCACAGGTAAGGCTTTTCTCTGGTCTTCCCCAGTTATGCTGTTTGTGTCTGTCTTGCTGTGATCCAGGCTGCGGATGTGTGTCAGCTCCCTGCAGCTTGCCGCCTTACAGCGTCTCCGGCCTCTGAAGCATGTCAGCGTGTCTGCCACTCTAGTTTACTGAGCGGCCATCTTGGGTATCAGCTCCTCCCCCTTAATATGGATTTTTTATAAGTTTTGAGCGGTATGGAAGATACCTGAAGTAAGAAAAATGCCGGGTCATTCAGAATCTGAAAATCTGTACATTTTTGAGAGATAGAGCGGACTGCAGTCCAGAAATTCGTCAGTCTAGGACAGGACCAAAACACGTGTAGTATCGTTCCCTCTTCCTCCTGACAACGCCAGCAATATTTGGATGTATGAGGAAATATAGTATGTAGACGACTGGGTGTTAAATACCACCTCGTCAGGATCTTATAATTCATCTCTTGTAATTGAGTGCATATCGAGGATTTAAGGGAGAGAGCTATCATGTTTTGTTTCTGGACTGCAGTGAAAGTATGCTGAAGATCTGTTTCCCATTTTACAATGCATGGCAGGTTAGGTGGTTGTGGAGGTGTATTTAGTAGAGTGTACATTTTGGATAAGACCTGTGGCAGTGGTTCTGTGTCTGAGCAGATTTCCTCGAATGTAGTCAGGGGTCTCTTGTACGATTGAGGGTTCTGGATTGTCTGAAGGAAATGGTGGATTTGTGCTGCACTCCAAAATGTAAGTTTGAACAGGCCAATCGGGTCCAGTAGTTCTGAAATGGAGGGCCATTTATTGTGCTGTACAAATTGCGAGGCTCTAACACAGTCAGAGCTCTTTAGCGCCTGAAATTGTCCAGATGAAAGTCCAGGGGGAAACTTGGGGTGTCCCAAGATCGGGGTCAAAGGGGATTCTTTGGTCGTTAATGAGGTCTGTAACGTAGCTTGAAGGCATTGCTTTATAGTGTTTCCTATGAAAGGATGGGATTTCAACTCTAAAGGAAGGGAAGCATAACACCACAGTGCCGTCTGTAGAGGTATCTTTGTTTGATGTTGCTCTATTTGTGCCCATAATTTAGATTCTTTATGTCGGTGCCAATCCACCACTCTACCTACATGGACTGCTTGGTAGTACTTCCAGATATCCGGAAGCGCTACCCCTCCATAGTGTTTTGGTGTACATAACTGTGATCTTGGGATTCGGGGTTTTTTATTTGCCCATACAAAACGGGTAAGAAGAGATTGTACTTGCTTAAAGTATGAGGTGGGTATCTTGATTGGCAGGGCTTGAAATAGATATAAGAATTTTGGCAATATGCTCATTTTAATTAAATTGCACCGCCCAAACCAGGAGTGTAGTCCCGTATCCCACTCATCTAGTATAGGTTCTAGTCCTAATTAAGAGGGGGGGGAAATTACTGTCAAACAGTAGGGCCGGGTCCGGTGGTATTTTCGTGCCTAAGTATGTTAAGGCAGAGTCAGTCCACCTGAAACGAAAGCTAGCTTGCAAATTTAGGAGGCTATTAGGTGTTAACGATATCCCCATCGCCTCTGACTTGGAGAAATTAATTTTTAAATTCGACAACTTCCCGTATCTCTCAAATTCTTTAAGAAGATTGGGTAGGGATATCACTGGGTTTGTCAGGGAAAAAAGCAGGTCATCTGCATAGGCTGATATTTTGTGTTGCATGGGGCCGATGGAGATTCCTTGTATGTCAGGGTTTAACCTAATTGTGGATAGAAAGGGTTCGAGAGAAAGGGCGAACAACAGCGGGGATAAGGGACATCCCTGTCTTGTACCGTTTGTTATAGGGAAGGGATCGGACAAGACACCATTCGCCTTCACCTGTGCTGTGGGAGTGGAGTATATACTGGCTATTCGACTGAGCATCACCCCCCCCAGGCCTATATGTCTGAGTACCGCAACCATAAATGGCCAGCTGACTCGGTCGAACGCCTTTTCGGCGTCCGTAATGAGGAAAACACAAGGAATTTTCCCAGATCTAGTGAATTGTAATAGATCTAGCACCTTTGTGGTGCTATCTCTGGCCTCCCTAGACGGAATGAATCCAACCTCGTCTAGGTGGATAAGTTGCTGGAGGTGCTGTGCCAGCCAGACAGCCAGAATTTTAGTAAATAGTTTAAGATCAAGGTTTAACAGCGAAATGGGTCGGTAGCTACCACACGCCGTTGGGTCTTTCCCCTCCTTATGAATTACTGAAATGTGAGCACTCAAGGTTTCTCTAGCGAAGGTTTTCCCCTTCCCTATCATATTAAACAATGTGACCATGCGGGGTCCCAGAACTGGGAAGAGAGTTTTATAATACTGTAATGTATACCCATCTGGACCTGGGGCTTTACCTGGTTTCATTGACCCTATAGCTTTCTGAATTTCTATTAAAGTTATGGGCGATTCTAGGTCCTCTCTAATTTCCTGAGGGAGGGACGGCATTTGGGACGACATTATATAATTCTCTAACTCGGCATTAGGGGGATTCGTTTGTGGTAAATTGTACAAGTTAGAATAAAATTGCTTAAATACCTCAGTTATTTGCGTAGGTAAGGTCACTTTTTTACCTTTTTAGTGTAGAGATATGTGGTATATAGGACATCGATTTGTGATTCCTAACCATTCTGGCCTGCAATCTCCCACATTTATCCCCAAATTCATACGTCCATTTGCGACAGAACTGTAGGGCTGCTTTTGCTCTATATTGCAAAAGGTCCGTGATCTGTCGTCTGAGAGTGAACAAGCCCAACTCCGATGACCGAGAAGGGGCATGTCTGTGTGTGGCTTCAGAAGTGGCCAGTTCCTGTAGAAGTTGTGATAACTGTTTATTCTTCTCCTTTTTTATACGGGCACCATGAGATATGAGGATCCCCCTAAGAACTACTTTGTGGGCCTCCCAAAGTATCCCCGGATCACATTCTGGTTGGTCATTTTCTTGAAAATATAAATTTAGAGCTCTTGTCACATCTGTCGATACTTCAGGGTTCTGCAGAAGGCTTTCATTAAGCCGCCAAAATCGATGTCTGGGAGAGAGAGTGTCCGACAGGCGGTAGCTTGGGGCATTGAAGTCTCCTCCTATGATCAGTTGCCCTTCCTTAAAATCATTTAGCTTCTCTAGGGTCTCTCGCAAGAACATAGCTTGTTGTTCATTAGGGGCGTAGATGGTTGCTAACGTCACTTTGACAGTGCCAATCAGGCATTTGAGGAAAAGGTATCTCCCAGTTGAGTCTATTTTAGAACTCTGATATTGCCAGGGAATCTTCCCAGAAAATTAAAATGGACACTCCTTTGGACTTAGACTCTGGATTCATGGAGTGATAGGTTATTGGAAAGTGTCTGTTTTGTAAGTACGGTAACTTATTAGTTTTAACCACTAGGCGTCCGCGCTATAGCCGAAAGACGGCTACAGCGCGGACTCCAATTGCCGGGAGGGCGTCCCTGGACGTCCTCCCTTTTACTTCCGCGTTGCGCGCTCCCGCGGGCGCGCATCGGGGAAGTTTTGTGCTGGCCGTGTAAACATATGAGATCATCTCTCATCGCCAGCTCTCCCTCCTCACACAGAGACAGCGTGTGAGCAGGGAGAGCGGAACCGCTGCGGCGGTGAGTAAACAGAAAAAAAAAAACGAAAAAAAAAAAAAGTGTCAGCACAGTTATCTGCTCCTACCCTGCCATCTGCCCCAGCCATCTGCCCCTGCCATCTGCCCCAGCCATCTGCCCCAGCCATCTGCCCCTGTCATCTGCCCCTGCCATCTGCCCCTGCCATCTGCCCCTGCCATCTGCCCCAGCCATCTGCCCCAGCCATCTGCCATCTGCCCCTGCCATCTGCCCCAGCCATCTGCCCCCAGTGCCATCTGTCCCTGCTGTCATGTCCCTGCCATCTGTCCCCACTGCCACGTATAAGTGCCATCTGTCATCAGTGCCACATAGTGCCATCTGTCATCAGTGTCACGTGTCATCAGTGCCACGTATCAGTGCCATCTAATCAGTGTCATGAGTGCCACATATCAGTGCCATCAGTCATCAGTGCCACGTATTAGTGCCATCTGTCATCAGTGCCATGTATTAGTGCCATCTGTCATCAGTGCCACGTATTAGTGCCATCTTTCATCAGTGCCACGTGTCATCAGTGCCACATATTAGTGCCATCTGTCATCAGTGCCATTTGTCATCATCGCCACGTGTCATCAGTGCCACATATTAGTGCCATCTGTCATCAGTGTCACGTGTCATCAGTGCCACGTATTAGTGCCATCTGTCAGTGCCATGTATTAGTGCCATCTGTCATCAGTGCCACGTATTAGTGCCATCTGTCATCAGTGCCACGTATTAGTGCCATCTGTCATCAGTGCCATGTATTAGTGCCATCTGTCATCAGTGCCACATCAGTGTCAGTGCCACGTATCAGTGCCACGTATCAGTGCCATTTGTCATCAGTGCCACGTCAGTGTCACGTGTCATTGTCCTGGTGCTCTAGGGCCTTCAAAAGTGTAATAGGTAGTCAACAAGTTAGATGTGTAATTTATGCTCCTAGAACACCTGATGGTGCTCCCTGCATGTTGGGCCTCTCTATGTGGCCAGGCTGTGAAAATGTCCCACACATGTGGTATCGTAATACTCAGGAGGAGTAGCAGAATGTATTTTGGGGTGTCATTTGTGGTATATACATGCCATGTGAGAGAAATAACTATTACAATGACAATTTTGTGGGGGGGGGGGGGGGGGGGAAATAAAAAATCTTCATTTTGCAAAGAATTTTGGGAAAAAATGACAACATCAAAAAGCTCACCATGCATCTTACTAAATACCTTGGAATGTCTACTTTCAAAAAAGGGGTCATTTGGGGGGTGTTTGTACTTTCCTGACTTGTTCGGGTCACAAGAAATTAGATAGGCCGTCAGTACTTCAGGTGCAATCAATTTTTTATGATTTGCACCATAACTTGTAGACTCTCTAACTTTCACAAAGTCCAAAAAATATCCACTAATTTGGGTTATTTTTACCAAAGATATGTAGCAGTATAAATTGTGGCCAAAATTTATGAAGAAAAATTACTAATTTGCAAAATTTTATCACAGAAACAAAGAAAAATGCGTTTTTTTTCAAAATTTTCGGTCTTTTTTCATTTATAGCGCAAAAAATAAAAAACCCAGAGGTGATCAAATACCACCAAAAGAAAGCTCTATTTGTATGAAAAAAAAGGACAAAAAATTCATTTGGGTACAGTATTACATGACTGAGTAATTGTCATTCAAAGTGTGAGAGCGCTGAAAGCTGAAAATTGGTCTGGTCACGAGGGGGGTTTAAGTGCCCAGTTGTCAAGTGGTTAAAGTGTGTCTCTTGGATAAAGGCTATGTCTGTGTGATTCCGCTTTAAGTTATCTAACAACATACGTCTTTTCTCAGGTATATTGAGTCCTTTTGCATTCAGAGACATCACTTTAAGGTTGCTAGCCGCCATGATATGATAGAACGGTGGGGGGAGGGGGGGGAGATGGGGCAAATCAAGGGAGGGAAAAAAGAAGGGGAAGGGGGTGAGAAAAGAACAGAAAACAGAGGTAGAAAAGATAGATAGAAATTAAGAAAAGTAGTGTAAGGTACAGACAAGACCTAGTATCTTGCTTGTGACGTCTCCCCTACAATTTCGGGGGTTATTTTCTAGCATATGATCCCCGGGAAGCACCTATCGGTCTCCCAGGGGGATATGCTGACCTATTCGGGAGAGAGGTAGGACACAGCTCAAAGGGAGAGTCTCCCGTTCGTCCTCCCACCCCAGTCTATCTAAAGCATATATCCATAAGAAATTAACTATGCATCCTTATAAACTGATTAACAGGTCAACTCAAAATATCATAACAAACCGGGCATCATTATAATCTCCGTTTGTAAGCGTTCCAGTGAGGAGAGTGAACATCTCAACCGGAGTGTAATCCCCCGTCGAGAGAATCGTCTCTCTCCCAACTGCAACGGTCCAACATGTTCATTAATCTGAAGAGAATAATAAGTAACTTTATATGTCAAACAAAACAATCTTGTACCGTAACCTTAACATACAACCTGCCATAAGAAGGTGGTTTACTTCTCAAGGTTTGATGTCATCACTACCGGGCAGCCGCCTCAAGTCTTCACTAAGCAGGAGTCGACGCGGCCACCCCTGAAGCCACCTAAGACAGGCTCTGCAGTTCCTGACTGTACTCCAAACACCCAGACTAAGGTATCTATTATCCTCGTCTGCAGAAAGGAATTTATTTGATACAGCCATCACCCCCATAGTCTGGTTACCTAAATGTGTTTTCAGGGCTTCAGACAAAACTCCTGAGATGATTTAGGACAGTTCCTGCTAGTCCAAATACACGTGGCTGGGTCTATCATCTCAGAAGCTCCATAGCTAAGGGCAACATTTCCAGGCTGTAATGGCTTCCGTGTAAGTTCAGTAGCTCTCCGTAAAGAGATATCTGGCCATACTATATAGGTTACTGACACATATCGCCTGCCGAGATAAATGGATAGCTCAGTTCTGGCAAGTTTTAGTTTGGTGTGTCCTGAACACAGCACAGAGCAGGGTTGGCAGGGGTCTGACTGATGAAGGGTAGGTCGTGTACAGTTCTGGACTCTGAAAACACAGGGACTGGATCAGTGCAAAGTCACCCTGCTCAAAACATTAGCTGGTCAGTAACCATTCATGAGCAATGAAAAAGAAAAAGATATAAATCACACCCAAACAGTGGAAAACATAAAAATCAAAACTTCTGTCTGCAGCAATATTTGTCTCACGACTCACGTATGTCCTCTTGAGAGGGTGCTCTGGGTCGTCGGCGGTTCCACTGCTGTCTCGGCGGTGGATTGTTACTCATTCTCGACAAAAAAGGGTGACCCGGTGCACGTGGGAGAGGACCAAGCCAATTGGGGACCTCAATGGGTTCTGTGTCAAGGAAGGTGAATAGTGCCGGCAGGGCATCAGGTTTACGTAGGGTGAATCTTCTTTGGTCTTTCCTGAAGGTTGCAGAGAGGGGGTATCCCCAGCAGTATGTAGCACCCTTCCTCTTCGCCAAGTCTAGCAGCGGCTTCAGAATCGCACGTCTCTGCAGGGTTGCACGTGAGAGATCTGGAAGAAATTTTACAGTGGCGCCATCTAGTTCCGGGTCCTCTGATTCCCAGGCTCTACGCAGAATCTGTTCTTTGTGCACATAATGGTGTACTCTACACACAACATCCCTTGGTCTCAGGGGGTCGGTTGGTTTAGGGCCTAGTGCACGGTGTATCCTATCAAGTTCAACGCGTTCTGGTAGTTCAAAACCTGGTAGGCTGCGGAAGATTGCAACTGCCGTATCTGCCAGGTCCTCAGGTCCCGTGGCCTCTGGGAGTCCCCGAAGTCGCAGGAATTGTTCCTGCGACTCCGGTCCTCCATTTCTTCCAATCGTAGCCATTGGTCTTGTAATGCCTCTGTTTGTGAGTCTTGGTGCTCTTCCATCACTGACATTCGATGTTCTAGTGCAATAAGGGAGCTCTCACCCGATTCTATTCTGGTGGTTAGTGCACTGACGTCTGCCCTCACTGCCTTCATCTCTTTGCGGTGTGTGGCCTCCACCCTCGCTATGAGTGCCGCAATTTCCGCCTTGGTGGGTAGCGCCTGTAATATAGCACGGAGCTCCGCGTCCACCCCTGTCGCCTGAGAAGGGGGTTGTGATCGCTCGTCGAAGCCGGAGCGGAGGTCTGAGGGGAAGCCCGTATAGGTGTCTGTTAGTTGCGTGTCCCTGTGTGGCGATGGGGAGCCGCTCGCCGCCTGTCTCACTGATTGCTCACCACAAGGCGTCGCCGCCATCTTAAGCTCCGGGGAGCCGAGAAGGGAGAGCTGGAATCTCCGTCTGAGATCGCTCGATGTGGGCGGTTGAGGAGTTGATTTAGGTGGCTTGTTGCTCTTCTTTACCGATTTCCTTCTGGAGGAGTGCATAGTTTGCGGATCGAGCTGAAATAGCCAGGGTAAGGGAGAGACGGCCGGGAGCTCAGCAGCTGCACGTCTCTATCCAGCCATGTCCAGGCCACGCCCCCTTAATATGTTTTTTAACCACTTCAAGTCCAGACACTTTCACCCACTTCCAGGCCAGTTTTTACTTTGAGTAACAATTACTCAGGCATGCAACGCTTTACCTAAATTCAATTTTTATAATTTTGTGAGACAGATAGAGCTTTCTTTTGGTGTTATTTAATTATAGCGGTGATCAGGACATTGGTATGGTGTTACTGTGAGCACTGGTGACACTGGGATAGGTGCAGGTTCTTCTTTAAGGCAGGGCAAAAAGGGCAGCTGCCCCGGGCCCAGTCATTGTTGTGGGGCCCAAAGCAGCTGCCCCTTGAGCTTACGCTGCCTGAAAATATTTGACAAGTGGATTTGGGAGGGCCCAAGAAAATGTTTGCCCAGGGTCCAATCAATATTAAAGATAGCCCTGGATAAATGACAGGGGCTGGCTGCACTGTTTATTATTACTACACGGGGCAGTGATCAGGGACACCGGGGCAGGCTGCTGTACATTCACAGGCAGCTGCAGCCACTGTTCTCTCTGCTCTCACAGCTGGTCTGTGTGAGAGCAACGGGCTCCTGGGCGCGCGCTCTATGAGCTGCGCAGGAGCCACCGATGTGGGCTGACATACAAGTACGTAAGTGTGTAGGAACATAGTCACCCTCTCCTGCCAGGTTGTAATATCACAATTGCCGGGGGATGGTAAAGCCACATCTTAGCCATCTGTTTTTACCAACTTCTGGCCACCAAGGCTCATTAACATGTGAAGTTTTGGGGTGGGGGTGGTAAAACCCCCCTGTTGAGCCATGCTTTTACCTCCCCCTAGCAGCTACCTCTTTTAGCTATAGAAGCAGCGGATGGGGATGTAAACAGGAATTATTCCCCCTGCCATAGCTCCCAACTGTTCCTGATTTCGAGGGACTGTCCCTGATTTGGAGCAATGTCCCTCTGTCCTCCTCATTTGTCCCAAATTTTGGTCTGATCTATATAGTTGTATATAAAATGCACTTTTTATCTTTCAAAAAGTGTTTCCCAGAGCTAAACTTTTCAACCAAATTCTAAACTGCTGCATTTGTAAATTTTAAAAGCCAATATAAAGGAATAGTAGTGGTAAAAAAAAAAGCCCTTGTGGATTTAATTATTATTTTTTGGTTAATTCTCCTTTAAGGGGGTGTGGCAGGGGGCGTGTCCTATGCCTACATACATTTGCTAGTAGGTGTCCCTCAAAATGTTGGGAGGTATGCCCCCTGTTGCTTTCAGCAGGCGTTGTGTCTGCTGAACGCAACCTATTCAAGTTAATGTGTCCGCTCTGCAAGCGCCTGCAACCAAGTGCAATGCATGTGGTTGTGGCACACTGGTGCAGGATTCAAGGGCAGGTGGTGAGGAGGCGATACACCTCCTCAATGCCTGTCAAATGCTCTCTGAGGCCTGGTTCACACCTATGCATTTTTTAGTGCATTTTAAGTTTTGCAGAAACACACTACAGTTCCTATGGATGCATACCTCCCAACTTTTTGAGATGGGAATAAGGGACACTTACTAGCAAAAGCATGTAGGAATAGGACACGCCCCCTGCCACGCCCGCCTAAAGGAGAATTAACCTAAAAAAAAGATTTTTTTTTTTTATCACTACTATTTCTTTATATTTGCTTTTGAAATGTACAAATGCAGCAATTTAGATTTTGGATGAAAGGTTTAGCTCTGGGAAAAACTTTTTGAAAGACAAAAAGTGCATTTTATATACAACTATATAGATCAGACCAAAATGAGGGACAAATGAGGAGGAAAGAGGGACAGAGGGACATTGCTCCAAATCAGGGACAGTCCTTCCAAATCAGGGACAGTCCCTCTAAATCAGGGACAGTTGGGAGCTATGTGGATGTAGTTCACATCTGTGCATTTTATGGAAAGGACCAGGGACTATTTTCTGGTTTTTGATTCCATAGACTTCAATGGATCAAAAACATGTATTGAAAAACGCAAAATGCGCCTGGAATATGCAAACTGCAACCTGCATAGGTGTGAACCAGGCCTAAAGAGTGATTTGAACGTGGATTGCTTCTCAGAGATCAAGGCCCGTGTCAATGAGCCCTTACTGTGAGATTCCACCAGTTTGGGATCCAGCCCTTCGGACCCGCGCCGACCATTGCCTGTAGGCACTTTAGTGGTTGCTCTGGAGTCCCCGCTTTAGGGCCCCTTTCACACCGGGGCAGTAGGGGGCGTCGGCGGTAAAACAGCGCTATTTTTCGTGCTGTTTTACTGCGGTATTCGGCCGCTAGCGGTGCGGTTTTAACCCCCCGCTGGCGGCCGAAAAAGGGTTAAAACCCCTCGTATAGCGTGGCTATAGCCGCGGTATTACCGCGGTATAGCCGCGCTGTCCCATTGATTTCAATGGGCAGGAGCGGTTTAGGAGCGGTGAATACATCGCTCCTTCACCGCTCCAAAGATGCGGCTTGCAGGAGATTTTTTCTTCTCCTGCCAGCGCACCGCTTCAGTGTGAAAGCCCTCGGGCTTTCACATCGAACAAACAGCGGAGGCTGTTTAGGGGTGGTTTGCAGGCGCTATTTTTAGCGCAATAACGCCTGCAAACCGCCCCAGTGTGAAAGGGGCCTTATTACCACCAAATTTGGCATCAGTGTGGATTTGCATATCTCCCCCACGTCATGCACCCCAAGGTGCTCCACTTTCCGGCTACATTCCGAAATCCTAACAGTGTGTTATTTGACTTTCCCCCGAAGGTTGTACCTACATGTGGGGACATGAGGCTCTGAGCTCCTTTGTGAGTCAGGGAGACAGATTTGGATGGTGGGTTGTGTTATATACAGGACTTTTTTTCAGCAGGAACGCGGGGGAACACAGTTCCGGCGTCTCCAGCACTGAATGTATGTAATAGCATGGGGTGCTGGGGTGTGCTGGAGGGTCTATTGATGTTGGCTGCTGGGGGATCTATTGTCACTGGTGGGGATCTGATTTTGTGTGAGGGTCTATTGTTGCTGATGGGGAATCTATTGTTGCTGGGGGGGGGGGTTCTTATGTTGCTGGAAGGGCTCTACTGTTGAGGGAGAGGTCTATTTTTATTGGCTGCTGGAGGATCTATTGATGCTGGCTGCTGGGAGATCTGTTGTTGCTACTGGGGGGGGGGGTGTCTAATGTTGCTCGGGTGGATATTTTGTTACCGGTTGTGTAATTTTGTTGTGGGTGGTTCAATGTTGCTGCAGAGAATCTATTGTTGTTGGGGTGGAGTCCATTGTTGCTGGGGGAGTCTATTGTTGTGCGGGGATCTATTGCTAGGATTCTACTGTTGCTGACTGCAGGGGATCTATTTTACTGCTTTTCTTTTTAGCATTAACATGTTCCATACAAATGATTTAGAACCACAAAATGATACTTGATTCTGTATTCTCTAAAAGGGGCAGTACTGGTAGGTGGGTAGGGGGTGGAATCAAGGGACGGTGGTCAGAGGTGGATAGGGGGCAGAGACAAGGGGTGACTCAGATGGGGGGAGTTCTTGCACCTATTCTCCGAGAAAAAAAGCCCTGGTTATATAAATGAGTAAAAAAAACATAAACGTCTACAAGCATTATTTCTAATAAAAAAACCTGCGTGGGGAGCAGTTTGCCGGTTTAAGCCTCATATAAAAATCAGCGCTCACAGAACTGGGTCAGCCCCAATAAAGGGGAAATAAATTGTCGTACTGACCTACTTTCTCTTTCCATGTGTTTTAGTGTTCTATATTTAAGATGTATGTAGGCCCTAATAATTTACTTCTCTTGTTTGCTCCCTTGTAGTCTGTTCAATATATCATTGAATAAATGTGTTATATCGATTTAAAAAAAATGTTGACCCTACCGAAAATCCAGTTCCGCTCTGCAGTATTATCAGCACTGCCCAGTTCTCACCTCTGAGAACTACAGAACACCTCCTTATGTTGTGGAAAGGAGGAGAGGGAAAGGTATTCTATAGTCCTGTCCTAGGGTGACAACGCTGCTACTCCATAGATAAGGTACAGTGAGTGAGCATTGTCACCCTAGGGCAGGACTTGTGTTACTGGCAGGAACTCCGGGCAAAATTAAAGTGTGTGTAAACGATCACCTTGTAAAACAGCCCGTTCAGTTTTTAAAATAAAAAACGAAGGGTAAAACAATTATGTATAGATATAAAAAAAAAAATAAAACACAATTTTCTCCTTTTTTATAAGCTATCACATTTCTTCTGTTCTCAACTGCATAAGAGCTGGGGGAGGAGAAACTGCAGTTCACTGATCTTCCCAGTAAATGGCTGTGCCGGGGGGAGGGGGGGGGGTGTCAGGACCAGTCTGATCATTAGAGGAGAGCAGGCTAACTTCCCAGCATAGCTAGAGAACTGACCACGATGTGTTCTCTTGCTTAGTGTGGTCAGTTTTTAATAGGAAAGCAGAGGGACTGGCAGGAACACCAGGGATTCCACACAAAGGAAGCAATACAAAGAGAACTGGATGCTTTCTCATACAAGTACATGGTACAGCAGGCACAAATCAGGAATATGAAATGTTGTATTTACATATTCTTTAACCACTTCCCGCCTGCCGTATAGTAAAAGTCCATAGCCACTTAACGACCAGTCATGTACCTGGTACATCATTGGTATTCAAGTGGTTGTACCGGGATGATGTCTGTAGCTGCAGGCATCATCCCAGTATCATTCTTTAGAGCCGGCAGTTGGCTCTCTTGTAATAGCAATCGGAGCGGCTAACTAGCCGCTGGATTGCTATTACAAGCAGCGGGAGGGGACGTCCTTCCACAACTTTCCCAGGCTCTCATATCCCACTGGCTAGTCAGACATCCAAACAATGCCGGGATGGGCTTTAATCAGGTCTCCGCTATGGTAACCCGGAAGCAATGACCTGACATCACTGCCGGTTTACCCAGATGTCATCGGCGTCATTTTCCAAAAATCCAAAGGAAATTAAAAAAACACAAGTCTTGGTGTGTTGAATGCTTTTAAGTCCAGAGGAGGGGATGGGTGTCTTATTGACCCCAGATTCCCCCATAAAAAGTATCTGTCACATGCCTATTGCTGTCACTCGGATGTTTACATTCCTTATGACAGCAATAAAAGTGATAAAAAAATTAAATAATAAAGCAACAGTGTAAAAATGAAAAAAAAAATGTAATACTTATTACTTTTTACTTAATAATATTTATGCAATATTCTATTCTATTTATGTGTTCAGCTTAAAACTTGTTTGCAGCTTGCAAAACTTGCAGTGTGGTTTTATTCTCTGGATCAGGGCCAGGTCTGCTCAGTGAGTTATCTTCTAATGTCAGGGTGTCTCCACTCAACATTAAATCTTACCTGCCTAGCTGCTCAATGATGAAGTCATTAAAAGTGAAATTCCATTCTTGTTGAGAAAGAACCCTCTGACAGCTAGCGAGGATCTATCCCCCCCCCAGCTGTCACAATTGTAAAAAAATGCAGCCATGCGTGGCTCTGCTCACCCGGTGCGACACTCACTCACAGAGCTGTGAATGGAAAACTACAAGTCCCGACAGCCTTAGCAGCTGTTGGCTTGTAGTTCTCAATGAACTACCATGATGCTGTAAACGCTGAGGCAGTCCAATGATTCTTTACGATGTACGGGCACACAGATACACTGACAGATCTGCAGGAGTCTTGCGTGGCACCCGTGATCTGCTGATTGCTAAAACAAAAAAATAATAAATGCACATATTTTTTTTACCTGCAAAAAAAATGTGCATTTATTATTTATCCTGTAAATGCTGGTTTAGGTCCAGGGGAATAGGAAAAGCACTTTTAACCACTTGCCGCCCGCCATATAGCAAAACGACGTCGGCAAAGTGGTTTGCGATTCCCTGACCAGACGTCATATGACGTTCTCAGGATATCAAGCAGCTGCGCACCCTCGGGGGAGCGCTTCGTGGCGATCGTTGTTGCGGCGTGTCATTCTGACACGCCGCAACTCCGATCTAGGTAAAGAGTCTCTGACAGAGACTCTTTACCACGTGATCAGCCATGTCCAATCACGGCTGATCACGATGTAAACAGGAAGAGCCGTTGATCAGCTTTTCCTCAGTTGCGTCTGACAGATGCGAGTAGAGGAAAGCCGATCAGTTGCTCTCCTCACGGGGGGGGCCTGTGCTGATTGTTTATCAGCGCAGCCCCCCCTCGGATGCCCGCCCAGGACTACCAGGATGCCACCAGGACCACCAGGGAATGGTGCCAATCAGTGCTCAGGCAGCTGCCAATCAGTGCCAATGAAAAATGTCTACCAGTGCCAACAAGTGATGCCTATCAGTGAAATCCAGTGCCAGCCATCAGTGCCCATCAATGCCCATCAGTGCCACCTTTCAGTGCCCATCACCTGCAGTGCCATCTATCAGTGTCACCCATAAGTACCCATCAGTGCAGCCTTTCAGTGCCCATCAGTGTCGCCTATAAGTGCCCATCAGTGTCCACCAGTGCCACCTATGGGTGCCCATCAGTGCTGCCTATCAATGCCCATCAGTGCCACCTATCAGTGCCCATCAGTGCTGCCTATCAGTGCCAACTCATTGGTGCCACCTCATCGGTGCCGCCTTATCAGTGCCCATCAGTGTAGCTTATCAGTGCCCATCAGTGAAGGAGAAAACTTGTCTGTCTTTTTTTATTCGTTTAGCAAATAATAAAAACCACAGAGGTGATCGAATACCACCAAAAGAAAGCTCTATTTGTGTGAACAAAATGATAAAAATTTAGTTTGGGTACAGTGTAGCATGACCGCGCAATTGTCATTTAAAAAGTGACAGCACTGAAAGCTGAAAATTGGCTTGGGCAGGAAGGTGCGAAAGTGCCCAGTATTGAAGTGGCTAATTACCTGATACCTCGGCATCCTCCCATTCAATGCAGGACTATGGGCTCTGTATTGTGCTTGATGACATCAGAGGAACCACTTGAGCATAGGGGAGAAGAGTCTGCGAAGACCGAATCTAGCAGCATGGAGGGAGCCTGTGAGAGTGGTGGATTGGGTAAGTAAAACTGCTTTTTCCAGTCCACTAGACTGAAATGAGCATTTGCAGCCCATTGCAAGGGCTGATTTTTACTTTCCCGGAGTTCAGCTTTAAAACAGCCAACGCATTTTGGGAACATAAAAATCCCCATTCATCAAGACTCAAAAAAAAAGACAGGGGATTTATTGGACTCAAAATGCCCTTTGGGCAGACTAGTCTGTATTTAAAAGAAACCAGGGCAGCCAGTTAACTTGTGTGTCAGTGTAAAGGTGTGAAGATTACACTGCCACTGACGTTGGCAGGAGTGGTGCCCTAATGACGAGTTTTATCATTAACCATTTCAGCCCCGGAAGATTTGGCTGCTGAATGACCGGGCCATTTTTTGCGATTCAGCACTGCATCATTTTAACTAACAATTGCGCAGTCGTGCGACATTGCACCCAAACAAAATTGACGTCCTTTTTTTCCCCACAAATAGAACTTTCTTTTAGTGGTATTTGATTGCTTCTGCGGTTTTTATTTTTTGCGCTGTAAACAAAAAAAAAAGCGTCAATTTTGAAAAAAACACAATATTTTATACTTTTTGCTATAATAAATATCCCCATTTTTTTTTTAACTAATTTTTTCTCAGTTTAGGCTGATATGTATTCTTCTACATATTTTTGGTAAAAAAAAAAAAAAAAATCACGTATATTGATTGGTTTGCGCAAAAGTTATAGCGTCTACAAAATAGGGGATAGATTTATAGCCTTTTTATTATTTTTTTTTTACTAGTAATGGCGGCGATCTGCAATTTTTATCGGGACATTATGGCGGACACATCGGACACTTTTGACACATTTTTGGGACCATTGGCATTTATACAGCGATCAGTGCTATAAAAATGCACTGAGTACTGTAAAAAATGTCACTGGCCGGGAAGGGGTTAACACTAGGGGGCGATCAAGGGGTTAACTGTGTTCCCTGCTACTTGTTTCTAACTGAAGGGGGAGGGGGACTGACTAGCAGTGTTAATTTAGTCGACTAAAACATTTTAGTCGACTAAATGAATACTATTTTAGTCGACTAAAATACGACTAAAACAATTGAGATGACTAAAATACGACTAAAACTAAAAGCCACTTTAGTCAAAAGACTAAAATGAGACTCAAACTAAAATGCCATTTTAGTCCTAAGACTAAAATTAACACTGCTGACTAGAGGAAATGCCAGATCGTGGTTCCTAGCTCAGGGGTCTCAAACTGGCGGCCCTCCAGTTGTTGCGAAACTACAAGTCCCATGAGGCATTGCAAGGCTGACAGTCGCAAGCATGACTCCCACAGGCAGACGCATGATGGGACTTGTAGTTGCGCAACAGCTGGGGGGCCACCAGTTTGAGACCCCTGTCCTAGCTATTAGGAACACACGATCTGTCTCTATCCTCACAGAGCAGACCAGGGATTTGTGTGTTTACACACACACTTCCGTGTTCTGCCTCTCGCGCCCGCGATCGCTCGTGGCCGGCGAGTCATCGCGACCGTCGGCCACGAGCATCGGCACCCCCGCAGTGCGGCGGCACGCGCCTGCTATCCCAGTCCAAAGAGCAGACGTATAGCTACGACGGCTCGCGGGATCGCGCTGACCTGCCGCCGTAAAAGCGGCTGGTGTTTAAAAGATACTGGAATTTTTTGATATTTGTTTGGCACTTTTATTGGTCTGTTTACATGAGGTTCCAGGCTAACTAATACCCTATATATGGCCAAACGTATAATGGTGGACACTCCTCCAAATGACTGAGCTCAGATATTTCCAGGGAAAGGTGCAGTTAATACTACAACATACAAAGTAATTTTAGACAGTTGTCCGCTCCCCACCCTGAGACAACAGTTTGGTGAAGGCCCTTTTCTCCTTTAGCACGACCCTGCCCCTGTGCACAAAGCCAGCGGTGACAGCACAACAATGAAGTGCGTAGGAGATCTCAGCTCCTGTGTATCCTGTTATGTTTTAAAGTGCAAGTTCACCTTTTCACCAAAAAAATAAGAAGGTGAACACCGTACAACCTCCGCACCTCCTGGGTCCCCGCTGTACTTACCCCGAGTGCGATTAGTTGTCAATGCCCATACAGCCAGGGCAGCGGTCCAGGGGGCTAAAAGCCCTGCTTTTCTTCCATGTTTTTTCCTTAGGGCTTCCGGTACAGATCTTAGTGATTCCAATTGATCACGTCCAGACACATGACAACTTTGATCAATCGGAATTGCTCTGATCTGTCCCAGAAGCCCCAGGGAAAAACGGGGAAGAAAAACGGGGATTTCAAACCCCCCAACTGCTGCACAGCTAGTGACTGCTAATCACCCACCAAGGTAAGTACAGCAGGGACGGAGGGGGGGGGGGGTGGAGGGTGTAAGTTCACTTTTTAATTTCCTGAATTTGTATTAAAAAGGAAAGAGAAATAATTCTGTGCTACACCGCTGTATAAAAACCTGCAGCTGACACAATACCTTGACACTAGGGACCCCAAATAATGTATAACAAAGTAGACATGTGCACAGCCAAAAAATTTGTTTATTTTCGTTTCATTAGTTAATTTTTTTTTTTATGTTTTTCAGGTCATTCGTTATGATCGCAATTCGTAAATTCGTTCATTCGTAAATTCGTACATTCGCACATTTGTAAATTGGAAATTTGAATATCCAAAAACCCCAAAATTCGAAAATCTAAAATAGTAACTAACTATTAAATTATAGGTATTGTAATTTCCTTTCAAATTTGGCTGTTAGTAAACGTAACAAATACGAATTTATCCGAAGTTACGCATTATCCGAAATAACAAATGCTACATCTAAACAAATGGAACGGAACAAATTAATAACAAATAATAATACATTTTTATTATTATTATTATTGTTATTTATTATTATTAATTCATTACGTTCCATTCGTTTGGATACGGCATTCGTTATTTCGGATCATTCATAACCTTCGGATAAATTTGTATTTGTTACGTTCACTAACAGCCAAACTTGAAAGGAAACTACAATACCTATAATTTAATAGTTACTAGTAATAGTAGTTAAGTTATTATTAGTTAATTATTATATCAGATTTCTGAATTTACAAATTTACAAATTCACTAATTTACGAATGTATGAATTTACAAATTTACAAATTTTTCGAATTTACGAATATTCGGAAAAATTCGTTAAACGTGTTTTTGTTAATTCGGACATTTCCGAATTTGTCAAAATTTGTTAAAAAAACAATTCGGAACGAAACAAATTGCACATGCCTATAACAAAGTGCAGTGCATACAAAGTGATAATCAATTGTGAAATGTATAAATACCAAATGCAATTCCGGATATTACCCAGAAAATGACCCCTAAAGCCACACTAGTGCACACCACCCTTGTGGGACGGGAGGCTTATCAGAGGATTATGATCCTCAGATTATAGAGCAGTCATAACAGCTTTATATGACGATTCTTTACAATTGTAATTTATTACAGCTAAAGCAAGCAAATGGCACCCAGATCTTCCACTTTACCAACTACCGCTATCCTCCTCCGTAAGCTGTGATATATGGCCATTTAAACATCCAGGGTGTACATGTAAAAAATAGTGCAGTACCAATAAATAGATTTACTAATTAAAATTGGACTGACTGCATAAGAAGAAGATCGATTCACTACAGCTAAAAGAGCTATGCGGATTGAGTTCGATACACTGAAAGATCCTGCCCACCCCCTTCATTGGTTGGTGACCTGAGGAGCCGGTTTCCCCTGAGTGGAGGTTTACTATTAAGCTGATTCACAGCTTACCTCTGGTAAGCGGACATCTTATTAGGTGGAGGATTTTTCACTGGGTGTCTCACATCTGTAATTACTGAATACATCTACCCTTGGCTCCAAGGATTGTGTTACATGTCTACGATCACTGTTTGCATCTGCCTTGACTCCAGGAACTGTGTGTTTTTGTGACGTCAGTTTTTTTCTTACCTCATTTGGGACTTTTTTTTACCTTTATTTGGGACTTATAATTTCCAGTCACCTTTTCAATAGGGTTCTGGTGTTTCATATTTATAAACACATTTTCATTTTTGATGTATTTTATTTTCATACACTTTATTATATTTGATTAGTCACATCTATGTTATTGCCTTTAGCGCGGTCGTTCTTGAATATTACTAATTAAAATTGCACTTAAGAAAATGCAAAGCATAAAACAGCGCTGTATACAAACAATCTCTGTGATGCCCACATCCAAGATGGACGACAATCAGCGCGCATGTGTGGAGACGTATGCCCTGGCTCCTCTCAACACGTTTCGTCAAATGTGATGTCATCAGGGGATCCTACACAGCAGATGCCGATCAGCGTCTGCCGGCCAATAGATTACCACTGGCACCCGCCAATCGTCCAGAACACACACAGGACAGGGCTCTGCCTATGTAAGCAAGGCAGAGCTCTCTCCTATCAGAAGGGAAGTAATAGATTTACTTTTCCGCAAAGCAGGGAATGAAATTATTATTTCCTTTAGTAAAAACACCACACCTAGTGCACATAAACACTAGCTAGGCTCGAAGTTAACCCTTTGATCGACCTAGATGTTTAACCCCTTCCCAGCCAGTGTCATTAGTACAGTGTCAGAGCACTGATCACTGTATTAGTGTCACTGATTCCCACAAAGTGTCAAAAGAGTCAGTTAGTGTCCGAATGTTGCCGCCATGTGAAAAAAAAATATATTGTATAGCTTGTAAACACTATACTTTTTCAGCAAACAAATCAGTATACACTTATTGTGATTTTTCCTTTACAAAAAATACTTAGGAGAATACATATTGGCATAAATTTATGAAGAAATTAGATTTTTTTTCAAATTTTGTTATTGGATATGTTTTATAGCATAAAGTAAAAAATATAGTCTGTCTTTTTTTTTGTCTATAGCGCAAAAAATAAAAACTGCAGAGGGGATCAAATACCACCAAAAGAAAACTGTATTTGTGTGTGTGTGTGTGGGGGGGGGGGGGTATACATTTTATTTGGGTACAGCGTTGCACGACTGTCATTCAAAGTAATGCAGTGCCAGGTCTGCTGGGTGGGGATCTCGAAGAACGCGTTTCTTTGTACGCAGACGATATGCTCCTATACCTGGGGGATCCAGGTATGTCGTTGTCTGCTGCTTTTTCAGTAATAGAGGAATTTGGAAACTTTTCTGGCTTCCGTATTAATTGGTCTAAATCGACGCTATTCCCACTGGACCAGCAACCTAACTTAATACCCCCTGCCCAATGTCCCATGGGAATTTCATCACAGTTTAAGGGATTTAGGAATTAATATTCAATTGCACATGGAATCTTTTGAAGAGATGAATTTATGGCCCATAGTTTAGAGACAAAAATGGAAGGATTTACCACTTACACTATTGGGTAGAGTAAACTTATTTAAGACGATTTCCCTGCCAAAAATGCTTGTATGCCCTCTCTAATACTCCTGTATATATCCCAAAGAAAACATTCCATTACATTAACTCCTTATTAAACTCTTTTTTGTGGGGTTCCAAGGTGACTAGAGTGTTATTGGCTGTCTTGCAGCTGCCAATTGACAAGGGAGGACTGGCACAGCCAGATCTTCGTCTCAACTGGTGTATATTCATTGGCGGATGTTCCCACACTTGAATAATGCAGCGGTAGCAGTGGAGGCAGCGGGTGCCACCTCTTATGAAGCCCTGTTGAATTTTTTCTATAGAGGGGAGGTTCCTATGATGGGGGGGGACGTCACCTAAATCAGCTAAACGTGTTTTGGGGCTTTGCCTAAAGCACATATCTGACCGTCCTCCACTGATCTCCCAATGCTCCACTCTGGTTTAACCCATGTTTAAAGTGACACTAAAAGTTCTTTTTTTTTAAATAACAAACATGTCATACTTACCTCTACTGTGCAGCTCGTTTTGCACAGAGTGGCCCCAAACCTGCTCTTCTGGGGTCCCTCAGCGGCTCTCTCAGCTCCTCCCCGCATCAGATAACCCCCTGGGAGAAGCGCTCTCCCAGGGGGTTACCTTGCGGGCCGAGTCCAGCATTCGGCGTCCATAGATGCCAAATGCAGGACTCGGCCCCGCCCCCGCGTCACTGGATTTGATTGACAGCAGTGGGAGCCAATGGCTGCGCTGCTATCATTCTATCCAATCAACAGCCAAGAACCCCCTAGCAGAGAGACCAGGGGCGGATCCAGGGGGGGGGGGCAACTTGGCAATTGCCACCCCCGAGAAATCTGTTACAGGCCGAGTGGGTGAGCTCCACGGGCGGCTCCGAGAGCAGGCGGCTCTGCCACGGGTGGATAAGAGAGCAGGCGGCTCCGCGGGAGGGCCGGGCAGCTCCGTTTGAGGGCAGGCAGGCGGGTGAGAGAGCGGATTGGCCGGGCTGCCAGGTGGCTCTGTGTGTGGTTGGGCTGGTGAGACGTGAGACTGAGCAGGCTAGGTGTGTGTGTGGGGGCGGCTGGCCAATCAGCGAGCCGACGGGCAGGGGAGCAGAGAGATGACATCATCTCTCACTGCCCCCACATCTCTGCAATAACTTCCGCCATCATTGTGCAGGTAGCGTGGGCAGCAGGGAGATTACATTATATCTCTGCTGCCTGTCTCTGGGACAAAAAAACAAGAGACAAGCAAAACACCACCTTACCTGGCACGTGACAATCCGCATCTAGTGGCAGGTGACGTGGCAAGTGACAATCCGCAATGCGTGGCATATGACGTGGCAAGTGACAATCCGCATCTAGTGGCAGGTGACATGGCAAGTGACGATCCGCAATGTGTGGCATATGACGTGGCAAGTGACAATCTGCATCTAGTGGCAGGTGACGTGGCAAGTCACAATCCACAAGGTGTGGCAAGTGACAATCCGCATCTAGTGGCAGCTGACGTAGCAAGTGACAATCCACAAAATGTGGCAGGCGATGGTGGCAAGTGACACGCTTGGGGTTCCCACTGATTCTGCATTATGGTGAGTTGAATGATTTCATTTTATATTACAATGTATTAATAGAAATAATGCGCTTCAATAATCCTGACACCATAACAACCATGGTGCCGGGATGATTAACCACCTCAATACCAGGCACTTAGACACCTTCCCGCCCAGGCCAATTTTCAGCTTTCAGCGCTGTCACAATTTGAATGACAATTGCGCGGTCATGCTACAATGTACCCAAACAAATTTTTTATCATTTTGTTCCCACAAATAGAGCTTTCTTTTGGTGGTATTTGATCACCTCTGCGGTTTTTATTTTTTGCGCAACAAATAAAAAAAGACAGAAAATTTTGAAAAAAAACACGTTTTTCTTTGTTTCTGTTAAAATTTTTTGTAAATGAGTACGTTTTCTTCTTCAAAGACGGGCACTGATATGGCTGCACTGACGGGCACTGATACGGCGGCACTGATGGGCACCGATGAGGTGGCACTGATGAGGTGGCACTGACGGGCACTGATGATGGGCACTGATAGGCGGCACTGATAGGTGGCACTAATGGGCACTGATAGGTGGAACTGATGGGCACTGATAGGTGGCACCGATGGGCACTGATAGGCGGCACTGATGGGCACTCGTAGGTGGCATTGATGGGCACTCGTAGGTGGCATTGATGGGTAGTTATGGGTGTCACTGATAGTTGGCACAGATGGGCACTGATAGGTGGGCACAGATGGGCACTGACAGGTGGCACCGATGGACACTGATGGGTGGCACTGATGATGCTGATTGATGGCAGTGATGCCCCTAAGTGTGGCATTGCTGGGCATCACTGCAACATAATTGTGCCAATCAGTGCCCATTTGTGGGCACTGATTGGCACAGATTTGGCACTGACTGGGCACATGTGGATGGCCATGGGGTACATACCTGGCCATCCACATGTTTCCCTTCCCTGGTGGTCCTAGTGGCGATCCCTGGTGGTCCAGTGTGGTGATCTGAGGGGGGGCTGCGCTGATAAACAATAAGCGCAGACCCCCCTGCCAGGAGAGCCGCCGATCGGCTCTCCTCTACTTGCGTCTGTCAGACGCGAGTGAGGAAGAGCCGATCAATGGCTCTTCCTATTGACAGCGTGATCAGCCGTGATTGGACACGGCTGATCACGTGGTAAAGAGCCTCCGCCGGAGGCTCTTTACCAAGATCGGTGTAGCGGTGTGTCAGACTGACACACCGCTCCACCGATCGCCGCGATGCGCGGCCCTGCGGGCGCGCGGCGGCATGTTATCCTGAAGGACGTCATATGACGCCCAGTCAGGATAACTGAACCACCGCCCGGCCGTCAATCCGCTATAGGCCGGGCGGGAAGTGGTTAAAGCACCAACAGCCATTTCCCCAATAAATTGTCCGCAAAAAAAACGTATTTTCTGGCAGTGCCCCTCCCGAGACTAGGCTCTGGATCCACCCCTGAGAGAGATATAGGATGCATTAAAGTGGATGTAAATCCAATGCCATCCTTTCTAAACTACTGCCATAGGGGTTACCTATAAGGATATACAGGCCTCCTACATGTATCTTTACCTGTGAAATGTCTCCCCTCTGTCTGTTATGAGACCCGAAAAACTGCAGATTCTGTGGGCGGGTCTGTTGTCTGGAGCTCAGTGGGTGGAGTCGTGATGTCAGTAGACTCCCCGCCCACCTCTACACTCCCCTTGTCAATATGCATTTTCTGGTGGTGTGGAACAGCCAATCCTTGCAGAGCTACTGAAGAAAGGAGTGGGGGAGGGAATTAAAAAATAATGCATGTCTTAGGCTAGTGCACGAGAGATGTAAATCACCTGTCACTCACAGCAAGGGGGACGATTTGACAAGGGTTTTCTCTGTTTGTCAATTTTTATCTCACTGAACAATACGAGCCCTTGCACACTGGGGCGGGGGGCGGCGTCGGCGGTAAAACGCCGCTATTATTAGCGGCGTTTTACCGTCGGTATTCGGCCGCTAGCGGGGCGGTTTTACCCCCCGCTAGCGGCCGAAAAAGGGTTAAATACCACCGCAAAGCGCCTCTGCAGAGGCGCTTTGCCGGCGGTATAGCCGCGCCGTCCCATTGATTTCAATGGGCAGGAGCGGTAAAGGAGCGGTATACACACCGCTCCTTCACCGCTCCGAAGATGCGGCTAGCAGGACTTTTTTTACCGTCCTGCCAGCGCATCGCTCCAGTGTGCAAGCCCTCGGGCTTTCACACTGGAATGACAGTAGCGGCACTTTCGGGGCGGTTTGCAGGCGCTATTATTAGCGCAATAGCGCCTGCAAACCGCCCCAGTGTGCAAGGGCTCTAAAGGAAGATTGCTCAGAGATGGATTAACTCTTTGTGGCAAGACTGGGCTCAAATGATAGGAAATCTTATACTCTACATCAGGGATATGCATCTAGCGGACCTCCAGCTGTTGCAGAACTACAAGTCCCATGAGGCATAGCAAGACTCTTGACAGCCACAAGCATGACACCCAGAGGCAGAAGCATGATGGGACTTGTAGTTTTACAACAGCTGGAGGTCTGCTAATTGCATATCCCTGCTCTACATTATGACATAAAAAAAAAAAAAATTTGGAAAAACATGAACCTTTACAACCTCCTTAAGTGTGGAAAGCAGAAAACACTTTATATTGCACAATAAGACTTTTTGTTTGCACCAAATCACTTTTTCTTATTTATGATCAGATTGGAATATTGTTTGATATCACTAATATAGTAATTGTTATAGTATTCACTACAACATTTTTAGCATAATTATTTTTTACATAAGCAAGCGCCGACTGATATTTATTTATATCTTGTTAATCCGGTTGGATAGCACAGAATTCCAAGTGAATTATTTCATTTGGAAGATGTCTATCAATGGTCCAAGTTTGGGATTAAGTATCTCCATCAATTATATGATACGGGTAATTTTGAAACGTTTGCACAGTTACAGGTGGAAATGGGTGTACCCAGCTCTTGGCAATTCCATTATGCTAGGGTTAAAACATGCGGCACTAACCCAGTTTGGGGGGTGGACCAGTCACCTTAGATAATACGAATTTGGAAAAAATATTATTGAACCCGGAACATTCTAAATTGATTTCTAGCTACTATAGCATTTTGATAGGATTTGAAAGTACCAACACTAAGAAAATTAGGGATAGATGGCGCGCTATCATACCCGAACTACCGGAAGAACATTGGGAGGTGTTGGTCTCGTACATGCCCACAGTCATCTTAACTAGAGATAAGATGATACAACTAAGATACCTACATCACATGTACTATACGCCCCTTCAGTTGTATAAAATAGGCCATAAATGTCATGGATGAGGGAACTTTTATTCATATGGTATGGGAGTGCAATAGGATCCGCCCCCTCCGATCACAGGTCACTCAGTTTATTGCAGACATTTTTGACCTTCCAAATATCTGTAGTCTGCTGGTGGGGCTTCTGGGTGTGATTGAAGACGAAGTTATGAGTAATAATATGAGAACCCTGCTACGATTGTTGTTCATGTTCGCAAACTGATTGCACTCAGTTGGATTAGGAGAGAATACCTAACACTGTCATCCTGGAAGGCCCTAGTGAATGCAAATGTCACCTTGTACAAAATGACCTACGAAGCAAGGGGATGCCCTAAAAAAAATTCAATAAAATTTGGGCTAAATGGGTTGACTTCGATGACATAGTGACAGAAGATCTATTTGTTATCTATTAGCCTGAACAAATTATGTCCAATTTGATCTAATAATTACAGATAAGTAATAGCACAATTCACAAAGGTTTAGAGGTATTTAGCATTTCATGTTGTTTTCTATTTTCATTTTTATTTATTTTTACTTTTTATTTTAATTTACATGTTCTATCTAGACTAACAAAAATGCTGTGTGTACATGAAGAAATACTGCTATACATAATATGAATAACTGTCTTAATAATGAATAGGACTGGTTTACTATACACCAATGTCTGTACCCTATTTTTTTTTTGTGTGCATTTAGCAAAAACCTTTTAAAAGTAGTATTGCAAAAGATGGCCTGGTCATGAAGGAGGGTAAATCTTCCGGAAGCCAAGTGGTTAAGCTAAGGCATTTTTAGTGGGCAATATCTGGTATTGCAATAAAAATAATAGATGAACAACCAATAATGTGAAGTTGCGTAAAGATAATTGTAATGTGAGTCACTGTCTATGCTATCCAACCGGATTAACAAGATATAAATAAATATCAGGCAATGTGTGCTTATGCATAAACGAATTAATTATGGTAAAGATGTTGTAGTGAATACTATAAGGCTTAATGTACACGGGACGTTTTTACAACCTCTCCTTAACAATTTAACTTGACATATAGTAACCCACGTTTAAAATGTCCGTTTTGCTGCGTTTACATGCCGCGTTTGCGTTTAGAAGCGTTTTTTTTTTTTTTCAAAGAATTACCGTGTTTAGAAGCATTTGGCGCTTGAATGCCTCTAAACTCAGCGTCTGAACTCATTTTTTTGCTTTCCAAGGCCTCTGGCCAGAACATTAGTAGCAAGAAACTGGAAAAAGACAAAGAGTCCAACAATAGCAGAATGGATATGTGAAATGAACGAAATTCAATATATGGAAAAACAGATAAGAGATGAGGGGTATATAACAAATCAACTTCCAGCAATATGGCAAAAATGGGAAGAGTTTCGGTCATCGAAAGAAATATTAGAATTTGTATAGAATATAGAAGAAACGAAAGAGGGTTTTTTTTTTCCCTGTATGAAAGAGTTATGAATGTAAACATGGGTAACATGGGTTAGGGAGGGATGAAGGGAGGATTAGGATTGAAAATAGATGCATATTTAGGTTGTAATATTAATCCTGGTTAAGGAAATATTCTTCTTGTACCTGTGGTATGGTGGATATGTTGTGAAACTGTTAAAGTTTAATTGGGATGTATTGGTATATATGATTGTTTTATATAAAATGAAAATCTAATAAAGAGAGATTGAAAACAAAAAAGGCCTCTAAACTCAACTGCCTGAAAACGACATTAAAGGAACCTGTGTACATGTGCACATAAGATAACATTGGATGAGTTCAGGGGCAGCTGAAAAAAGCAGCCGACTGCCTCTGAACATCCGTTTACCAGCAGCAGTGTACATGAGGCCTAAACATTACTAAATTAGTGATATCAAACAATTTTCCAATCTGATCATAAATAAAAAAAAGTGATATAGTGCAAACAAAAAGTCCTTTTGTGCAATATAAAGTGTTGTGCTTTCCCTGTTCCCAGGGCGCCCCCTGTGTTTCCACCACGTGCAAACGGTATATTCACTCCGCACTCACCAGATGTTGGGGACTCCCTTGCTTTATAGCAAGGAAAATCAACTGGGCATGTAGGTCTCATTTAGGGGACCTGTCCCACTCTCCCTGGTATCCTCTGGTGACTCCCACAGGTCCAAAACTCCTTCATGTTGCGACCCCAGGGGCTCTTCCTGGAGCGTTGCTATGCAAGTGAAAAGTACATGGAGAGACAGCCTCCTATAGTATAAAATCCTTTGGGTTTATTCATATAAAAATTACATCAACTGCCATATAAAGCAATCTAAAAGCACCACTATACAGTTACAAAGCAGCCCTCTGTGTAATGGAGAAATGGACGCTACCTACTTTCTGGTATGCGTTCCACTCTCTGGGCCGGAAAGTGACGCACAGGAGCGGCAGCTTGACGCATTTCGTCATCAATGGGCGACGTTACCAAAAGCACTAGATCACTTTTTTATTATTGACGAAACAGATTGGAATATTGTTTGATATCGTATTCACTACAACATTTTTAGCATATTTATGAATATCCGGTATTTATCCATTTCACCATTGAAGAATTTGCATTGACTAATCTGTTTTGAACAAGTTGTCAGTAATGAGCTGGACAAGCACCCATTTGCAGTGGGCAAGCATGGACTGAACTGAAGCGACACTTTGGGGGAAATTTACTAAAACTGGAGAGTGCAAAATCTGGTTCAGCTCTGCATAGAAACCAATCAGCTTCCAGGTTTTGTTGTTAATTTAACAAGCTAAAGTTAAAAGCTGATTGCCTACCATGCTCAGCCACACCAAATTCTGAGTGCTCCAGTTTTAGTAAACCTCCCCCATTGTTTGTACATAAGGTAGTTTTCTTGTGCAGCACCTTCTCTGCCCTCATCTCACAACCATCTAATTATACAGCATCACGCAGCCCTCATCTTCTCCAGGAAACTTCATGATCTGAGGGCTGTAAACACAAACATGGAACATTACTGCATCAACATATAACATTTGTGTACAAGTGTATTCACTGATGTTTCGTACAAGATCATTTATTTCATCATGTACATTCTTTTAAAAGGAGACAGAAAGCTCACAGACAGATGGTGGCACGAACACAAATGATTCCCTTTATGGATGTCAGAGTCCGCTATGTGCAGGCTTGGCAGAAGTGAATGTAATTTTTACTAGGCCTCCTTGTAGCATGTCCCCCCTAGCTTGGATCAGTCATGTGCTAGTGACATCATGCATCTCAGCAGAGTCAGGTCTCTCCCTACTGTTCCATCCCGCACCCTCATTGGCTACTTCTTCTTCTTCTTCTCCTGGGTGCTGGTGAACCAAGAGTCCAGCAACTTCTTGCTGTAATAAATCTGCCAGCCGTGAACCTGCACAGCCACCACCATCACCAAGTATAAGACAGACACGGCAGAGAAGCCAAAGATGAATCGGTAGGCCTTGCCGTGTCGGTAGAGCTGCTGGGCCATGGGGAACATCTCCATGCTGCCGTAGATGAGGGGTGCGATGGAGAAGAGCCCGGCGCTGATCATGGAGATGACCAGGTAGCTGATGTTGTTACGTGGAAGGGAGAACAAGCCCAATAGAGATGGGATGATGCTGAGCATGTACGGGTACTCCCACTGGTACGGCATGGCCACCAAACTGTGCGACACAAGCTTCAGATGGGCCACACCGATCTGAGCAGCTATCAGGACCCAGAGGAGGATGTGGGCGTAGGTCAGCTTCTTGATTTCATTCTTCAGAGACACACTAAGAGGAAAAGACACAATTTATTAGAGACTATGAAAGGAGTGGGACAATCTGTGGTCAATTCTCATACACATGAGCATTTTATAGCCGAATTCTGGGCAAAGATAAAAGACACGAATAAATGCAGTTCGGTACTCCTTTATACACCACTATACATACGCAGCTTAAGTACTTGAATCTGACCTGGTAATAAGCCAGTTGCAGTCCATATACAGCAGAACTCAGGCTGGGGGAGGAGCATGCTGATAGGAAAAGAAAAAAATGGCGCACAGGCAAGCTCATCGCTGCGCTGCTTCTCCTTCCCTGTCCAGCCACTGTCTGAATAAATAGGACTTTCATGCTCCCTACCCTCCCACACCCCTTTTTATTGATGGGGCACAGTAAAGCTCCATTTGATGGGGCACAGTAAAGCTGCATTTGATGGGGCACAGTGAGGCTGTGTTCACGGGCAGTAAGGCTGCATTCACGGGCACAGTGAGGCTGCAATGATGGGCACCGGAAAGCTGCATTTGATGGGCATATAGTGAGGCTGCAACGATGGGCACAGTGAGGCTGCAACGATGGGCACAGTGAGGCTGCAACGATGGGCACAGTGAGGCTGCAACGATGGGCACAGTGAGGCTGCAACGATGGGCACAGTGAGGCTGCAACGATGGGCACAGTGAGGCTGCAACGATGGGCACAGTGAGGCTGCAACGATGGGCACAGTGAGGCCGCATTGACGGGCACAGTGAGGCCGCATTGACGGGCACAGTGAGGCCGCATTGACGGGCACAGTGAGGCCACATTGACGGGCACAGTGAGGCCGCATTGACGGGCACAGTGAGGCCGCATTGACGGGCACAGTGAGGCCGCATTGACGGACACAGTGAGGCCGCATTGACGGACACAGTGAGGCCGCATTGACGGGCACAGTGAGGCTGCATTGACGGTCACAGTGAGGCCGCATTGACGGGCACAGTGAGGCCGCATTGACGGGCACAGTGAGGCTGCACTGATGGGTACTGATGGGATTTATGTTAATATTGTTAAAGTTGCTGTTAATATTTATTTTTGGAACTTAATTCTGCTTAAAACATTTAACAGTGTAATTTCATGAGATAATTTACAAGGCGTGTTTAGGGGTGGACTTATGGGTGGGGCAGGGGAGGGGTTGGGTGGGGCAACTAGTGGCGAGTAACTCTTAAGGCCTGGTTAGTGGCTCAGGACTTGAAATTTTGAGCCCTGCCTTAAGGTACTCACCCCCACCCACAGGGTCCAGTGTTGTCCTGCTGAGATCCACTTCTTTTCTGCCACCCCCCCCCCCCCCCCCTCAGTCCCACGTCACCATCTTCTTTTGTGATGTCAGCAGTAAGCTGCTATTTTATCTTTTAATGGGATATATATATATTTTTTTTTTGACTGGAGTTATGCTTTAAATCCAAAAAAAGAAGTCACAAATTTACATACTCCACCAAGCATACCTCACCCCTATCAGGGTCACCAGATACAGACGAAATCAGCCCACCACATGCCCAATGTGCGGTACTGAAACAGGCACATTCTTTCACCTTATATGGTCCTGTCACAAACTACAAAACTATTGGAAACAAATAGTCACCTTCCTGCATGATGTCATGGGGTCTCCCCTAACTCTCGACCCGAAGCAATGCCTTTTAGGGATTTTCCCAAACGTACTAGATAAATTCACTCTAATATTCCTACAAGAAAATGTATTCTCTGCCAGAAAAATCATTGCTAGAAAATGGATGAGACCTGAACCCCCTAATATAGTAGACTGGAAAAGGGACATAAACACGACCCTTCCATACAAAAAATTCCTCTATATTAATAGAGGGTGCCCAACCAAATACAGTAGAATATGGGATAGATGGCTACAAGAATCAACAACTTGCACATAACCAATGTTCAATCCGCTATATTATATTTATGTATATGGAAAATGTGCAGATAGCAATCGTATATAAACTAAACTATACTTTCATACGAGTACCTACCGAATATACGACATTCCTTTATATGTAATGTAACCTTATTGCATGCAATACCTCATGTATGATGGAAACTATGTGTATAATTACTTTATACATGTATGATCTTGCCAATAAAACTTTTGTTGTAACGTAAAAAAAAAAAACCCCAAAAAAAAGAGGAAAGTGCACCAAAAATGAGCCACGTCCATAAATCATTTTGGATACAAAATAAGGTAGTACTGAGTATTACCAGGGAGGCGGACTTTTTAGGCTAAGAAACAGTGAAGAAGATATAGCAGTATAAAAAATATAAATTTATTGAAAAATACAAATATCTAAAAAACAATGACAATTGTAACATATAGCATCTATGATTATTGTGCAGTGAGTCCATGTATGGCTACACGTTTTGCCGTTAGGCTTCCTCAGGACACAGTCAAGGTTCACAGATGAGACAGAGAAGGGAATATGTCTCTCCATCTTAAATTGAAATGCAAAATCATGCAAGTCACGGTAGAATGAGAAAGTTCAATCAGCAGTAAGAAAGTATATTAGATATAGCTAAATATCTCAGCAGGGGCATGTAAACAATATTTAGGATAGAGACATATTCCCTTCTCGGTCTCATCTGTGAACCTTGGCCGTGTCCTGAGGAAGCCTAATAAATAATAAACAATAATCATAGATGCTATATGTTACAATTGTCATTGTTTTTTAGATATTTGTATTTTTCAAACTCGATTTGTTGTAGCCATATTAGTGCAATTGTGACAGAGAAAATTGAGTACTGTCCGTGATACTTTTTTTATTTGCACTAACATACAATTTTTCAGGACAAGCTTTCGGGGTATGTCCCCTTCTTCAAGGTCCAAGCAGTACTGCTTGGACCTTGAAGAAGGGGACATACCCCGAAAGCTTGTCCTGAAAAATTGTATGTTAATAGTGCAAATAAAAAAAGTATCACGGACAGTACTCAATTTTCTCTGTATTTTTCAATAAATTTATATTTTTTATACTGCTAAATCTTCTCCACTGTTTCTTAGCCTAAAAAGTCCGCCTCCCTGGTAATACTCAGTACTACCTTATTTTGTAGCTTTAAATCCAAACTCAGAGAGAGAGAAAAAAAAAGTGGTCCCCACCTCAAACTCTGCAATAGTAGAAGAGCAAAAAAAGAAGCTGTATTACTCTCTGAGCTCCTTATTCTGGTAGGCTCCAGCACTCTCCTCACCTTGATGCTCCAGGTTATTGGCGGGCCTTCTGCATGATGTATATGTGGATATAAGCTGTGGGGGACTCGAGATATGATTTTCATTGCATATTTACATTGGTCCGAGCTGGACCAATGCAAGTATGCATATTCTATAGCCAAGGGGCCACTGTGGAAGTGGACAATTGTTACAATGCAAAATACTGTTAAAGGGAGAAGTATAGCCAAAGCTCTTTTAGCCCTACTTCTCCTGTGGGTCACATAAACGCACTTCGTTCTGCACTCCTGTGACCCCTATTCAGCCTACAGCGGGCTAAAGTCGGCTGACGTCACTCAGCCGGACCAGGCTCTGGAGAAATCCCGACTTTAATGTCAGGATCCACCCAGATGCCTGGACTGGCAGTTGGCTCAGCCTTTCAGTGTTCCACTGAGAGGCTGCGCCCAGCCGCTCCCACCCATCCACAGCCCAGCGCTCTAGTAAGCTCTGGAGGGGACAGTCACTGGTTCTCTGCTCACTGAAGACCGAGAACTGGGCGATTAACGGTCTTTGATCGCTAAGTCCTCAGTCTTATAGGCAGTAGGGGGCAGATGCAGCATCCACTTAGGTGAGTATGGATGTTTTTTTTTTTTTAAAGCCAGCACTGCTCTTTTAACCCTTTTTTCCTTTTACCTTTATTGAAATGTCAAAGTGACATTTCATCTATTCCTACATACTGCACAGGAGCAAAAATGGATGGTGGCTTAGGTGCGCCGCAGAAAAATGCAGCATGTCTGCATTTTTCCAAAAAGGCACAAAAACCTTCCCGAAGGAGGGGATAAAACCTGTTTTTATTGTTCTTTGGGGCCCACTGGGGGGGTGACAAACACTGTGACAAAATGTGAAGCAAAATCTCCAAGGGTGGAGAAAGGATAAGCCAGTTTAACACACAGTTTTCTTTTAGGTTGAACAAAAAAAAAAAAACAACTCACAGATCCGTGCTTCAACAAAAGCGACGTAGATGCAGAGATCTCCCCTGCTGGGCTATGGTATTCTGACAGCGGGGACCGGACCCCCTTCCTCTGTCAAAATACACAGATCAGCACTGCAGCCATTGGCTTCAAGTGCTGATCAAATACTGGTTTTCCAGCAGGATCATTCGACAGAAGCCGATCGTTAGATTGGCTTCTGTTGAACAGACAGCGGTAAACACGTACTGCTGAAGCAGTCAAATTACGTGTATACCAAGCTATAGAACTCTAGACAGCTTTCTATTTTCCAGTGTCCCCCTTAGAGATTTTTTTATCACTTCCAGTCTGGGTGACAATGCTACCACTGGGACAGGAAGTGGGGAGTTCCCAGTGAGTACTAAAAACCTGGCAGAGGCTTTAACTCTCCCCTACTCTATCCAAACCAAAAAGCTGTTGGGAACTGTTAAAAACATTTATACCTACCTGCTGCATCTGTTCCATGCTGCCCCTAAGACCAAGAACTGAGCGATCAAGTGCAGTGGATCACTCAGTTCTCAGTCTTCAGGGAGCCAGGGGCGGTCAGTCACAGACTTTCTGCTCTGCCCCTCCGGCACTCACTGGAGCGCCCTGCTGTGGAGGGAGTGGGAGCGGCTGGCTCAGCCTCCCAGCGGCATGCTGAGAGGCTGAGCCAGCTGCCGGTACAGGCATCTGGGTGGATCCCGACATTAAGGTCAGGATCGATCTAGAGCCTGGACTGACTGAGTGGCATCAGCCGACAGCGGGCAAAAAAAGGCAGGTCACAGGAGTTCAGAACGAAGTGCACTCCTGTGACCAACAGGTGAAGGAGGGCAAAAAGAGCCAGAGCCATATTTCTCTTTCAACTGCTTAGCAACCACCCCACGCAAATATACTGCAGCAAGGCGTCCGCCCTTTGCCAGATCTCACACCTAGCAGGTTATCTGACACTTCCAGGTCTGGGGCGCATGTCACCGGCGACCCGCTCCTGCTGTGATTGGACACGATGGGAGCCAATCAGTGGGTCCACCAGGACCCGCCAATCATTCGTGAGAGACAGGCAGAACAGCGGTCTGCCTATGTAAACAAGGGGGAAGACAGAGATCTTGTGCTTCTGCTAAGCAGGAATACAGATCTCTGCCTTCCCACAGTTAGGTCCCATTCACACCTGAGCGTTTTGTAGCTTGAAGCCTGAAGCTACAAAACGCTGGAGGGGAAAAAAAAAATATCAATTATTCTCTATGGAGATGTTCACATCTCCGCTCCAAAACGCCTGGAGCTCAAACAAGTCCTTGAACTTTTTTTTTTTAGGCAGATTTGGGCCTTTTTCTGCTTTTTACATTGGTGACCTTTTGACCTGTACAAAATCGCGTCAAAATCGCAGTAAAATCTTGTGACTTTCAGCCTGAAAACACTACGCTCAAGTGTGAATGGGGCCTTAGAAAGCAATCCCTAGGGACACATTTAACCCTTTGATCACCCCTGATGTTAACCCCTTCCCTGCCAGTGTCATTAATACAGTGACAGTGCTTTTTTTTTTTTTTAGCGCTGATCACTGTATTCATGTCACCGTTTCCCAAAAAGTGTCAAAAGTGTCAGTGTCCGATTTGTGCCCCGCAATATCGCAGTCCCGCTAGAAGTCGCTGATCGCTGATTACTAGTTTAAAAAAAAAAGAAGAAAGAAAAATATCCTGTACTTTGTAGGCCATAACTATAACTATTGTGCAAACCAATCAATATACGCTTTTTGGGATTTTTTTACCAAAAATATGTAGCAGAATATATTTTGGCCTAAACTGATGAAGAAATTAGATTTTTTACATTTTTTTTTTATTGGATATGTTTTATAGCAAAAAATATTGTTTTTTTTTTTTTCAAAATTAATCGGTTTATTTTTGTTTATAGCGCAAAAGATAAAAACTGCAGAGGTGATCAAATACTACCAAAAGAAAGCTCTATTTGTGGGGAAAAAAAGGACAAACATTACGTACAGTGTCGCACGACCACGCAATTGTCAGTTAAAATAACGCAGTGCCGTATCGCAAAAAATGGCCCGGTCATGAGCAGAAGTGGTTAAATAAGGTCCAGTGCACATGGAGCCTGTGCAAGCCAAACTCTGGCATATTTTTCCCTGTCTGGGAAGCCCCGGTGCTGTGTACAGTCGCCCATAGACATGAATGGCTGTACTCAGGTATTTGGCTATGTTTGCAAATGGGCGTAAGCAAAAAAACTAGGGCTGTTACTGATTAAAATTTTTGTGTTCGATTAATCAATTTTTTTTTTAATCGATTAATTTTGATTATAAACGCACATACAGATCCAACTACTTTTAGCTTTTTTTATGGCAACGGCCAAAGCCGGACATAGTGGGGCATGGCTAGGACATCACACGTCAATCAAAAGCAAGCGCCGCCGTCATGGCAACAGCAGAAGCCGATCCACGCGGCAAAAATATCACAGCTTATCAGCCTCTAAGGACAACAATGTTAAAAACGGAGGTTATCAAAATTGCCTACACGTAGCTCACTGAATGATCCCAGTTAACCTCATCCATATTTACCATCACTGTCCAGGCTGTCCGGTGACGTCACGGACATCGACGTCACCGGACTCCTCCCCCCTTCCCTTCGTTAGCAGACGGAGACAGTTGGGGAAGGGGGGGGAGGAGTCCGGTGACATCGATGTCCGTGACGTCACCGTATCTCCGACGGAACTCCCTGAAGACCCGGAAGCCGGCGGAGAGGTGAGTACCAATCAAAAGAATTTTGATTGATCAAAAAAAATGAACGATTAATCGAGGAATTAATCTTTAATTTCCACAGCCCTAAAAAAAACCCAAAACAAACATTTTCTATTTTTTTGCACACGCCTCTACGCCGAACTAATATTTACGTGAGCACCGGTATATAACCGAATATGGATAAAGCACAGCCATTTAAGTCTATGGGAGACTGCACCCACCATATGGACTTTCCAGGTAGGGAAATATGCTGGAATTTATATTGCATGGGCTCAACCATCCTTGTGCATGAGTCCTAATTCTTTTTTTTTTTTCATATACTTTTCAAGGCATGGACTCTTACACAACATATGAGAAAATGACAGCAAGATAGCCACCAATAAGCACTGGTAGATAAAACGATTCTGGAAACTGAGAGGGGACTGTAGAAAAAGGGATTAGGAGGGGAAATTTTCCTTTAAAGGTTTGACAGAGTAAAAATAATAGGCCTGATCCAATTTCCCCATAAAGCTTTCTGGTTAAAGGCTTCTCTTGTCAACAACTGTTCATGGCTATCACCTTTCTCCGCAAAAATAAAAACACACAAAAATTTTATGAGCGTATACAAAGCTGTGTTTGCATAAAACAGGGAGCTGCTCCGTGTTACCCCAGGCGGTGTTAATACAAAAACAGAGTTATGCAAAGTATTCATGACAAATAAAGCTTTCCATGTGATAAGAAGGTGTGTGGGGACAACTGACAATAAGACAGCAGTACCGCCAAGTGGTGGTAAATATGTTTACAGTCAGACTGGTGTAGCTTGCTAAAAGAAAAAAAAAGAAAAATTACTCAAAAGGATTAAATAATAGGAAAGTCATTAAAAGTAGATATAAAGCCAATCACAAAAATGTATATGATTTGTAAAGTCATTTCAAAATCAGTTTTTAGTCTTTTTAACCTGCAGATTATATAAATAATACCTGAAGATCCCACCATGAAGGTCCTCATTTGGGCACTTCCTGTTATAGTGTGACAACCGTCTACCAACGGTGCTCTCGTGTTGCCGCCCTGTTGAATGACCCAGCTGTGCCAACACCTATTACACAGGCATTGTCCACTACTGCTGTGATCTGGAATCTGGTCAAGAGCAATGATATGCAGCCAACACTGGCACTCAACGATCTGTTTTTACGCCCCCCCCCCCCCCATAGCCCTAACTACCCCCCCTGTCGAAGTAGTTTTTACTAGTTCCATTAGATTTGACCTACACTATCCACTTGCCCTCGGGAAGGTTATACCTTGCATTTTTTTGCTAATCGACACTGCTCTACTTTAACTGGGAGTTGCGCGGTCATGCAACACTGTACCCAAATGAAAACGGTTATCATTTTTTTTACAGAGCTTTTTTTTGGGTGTTACTTTACCACCACTGAATATTTTCTTTTTTTTGCGATATATTAAAAAAAAAAAAAAAAAAAAAAAACACAAATTTTTAAAATAAACAAACAATATTTTCTACTTTCTGCTATAAAACATATCCAATAAAAAAAATATGTAAAAAATCTGATTTCTTCATAGATTTAGGCCAGAATGTATTCTGCTACATATTTTTAGTAAAAAAAATCCCAATAAGCGTAAATTGGTTGGCGTGAAATTTATAGTGTCTACAAACTATGGTATATATACTGAAATTTTATTTTTATTTTTTTATATTAATGCCAGTGATCAGTGACTTATAGTGGGACTGTGATAGTACAGTGGGCAATCTGACAGTGACACTTTGTGGGAACTGACATCACCAGTGACACTAAGACAGTGATCAGTGCTAATAATATACACTGAGGCTGTACAAATGACACTGGGAAGGGGTTGACCTCAAAGGGTAATCAAATGGTTAACCGTGTAACTAACAATGCTTGGTGTGTTTGCTGTGTGCTGATTTTACTAAGGGAAGTGACTTTTTTTTCCCTGCTTTGTAGGGAAACAAAAAGCGGCACATCCCCGCTGCCAGGACAGAGCTCTATGTTGTTTACAATCACAGAGCTCTGTCTTGTGATCCACTTCACTGATCCGTGGGTCCCGGCCATCAATCATTGGCCGGGACCCACTGATCGGCTTGTGCTGTAACCAATTACAGCAAAACCAGGGTGGTGCGCCCCCCCTACCCAGAAAAGCTGGGTCACATCAGATACGTGATCCAACACAGAGAGGCCTCTTTGCCACCGTACGTACAGCTAAGTGAGGTGATTAGCAAGCAGCTATAGTACTTGGAAGTACTTTGTTGCCTTTAAAACAAAAAAAACAAAAAAAAAACTTCAACAAAAATAGTAAAAAAAAAAAATTATACATGAAGTGGGGCCTTCCCATAATAGTCCCAGCAGGAGAGTGAGGAAACCTGGGTGTAGAAATCTCATTACCAGGGTTCAGGAGGTTAAAGTGGTTGTAAAGGCTCAAGGTTTTGTTACCTTTATGCATTCTATACATGAAGGTAAAAAACCTTCTGTGTGCAACAGCCCCCCCCAGCCCCCCTAATACTTACCTGATCCCCTTCTCAATTTAGCGATGTCCACCAGAGCCTTGCCTCTCTGGGGACTTGCACTCCTGATTGGCTTTTGGCAGCTATTAGCTCCCGCTGCTGTCAATCACAGCCAGTGAGCCAATCAGGAGACGGTGGGGGCGGGGCCGAGACACGGCTCCATGTGTGAATGGCCACTCAAAGCTGCGGGTCAGGAGAATGCCTGCTTGTGTGCCAACAGAGCAAGCTGCTTGCTTTGGGGGAACTCGGCAGGAGGGAGGAGCCAGGAGCGCTGGTGTGGGACCGCTGCACAAAGCAGGTAAGTATAACATGTTTGTTATGTAAAAAAAAGACAAGACTTTAAAGTGATTGCAATGTCTTGTTTTTATTTTCTATTAAAATAACAAACATGTCATACTTACCTTCCCTGTACAGTTGGTTTTGCACAGTGCAGCTGGATCCTCCTCATCTCGGTCCCTGGCTGGAGCTCCTGGCCTCTCCCTCCTGTTGAGTGCCCCCACAGCAAGCAGCTTGCTATGGGGGCACCCAAGCCGAGCTGCAGCTCTGTGTATCTATTCAGACATGGAGCAGCGGTTTCGGCTCCGCTACCCCTCTCTCCTTATTGGCTGAGTTTGATTGACAGCAGTGGGGCAGTGGGAGCCAATGGTGCCGCTGCTGTGTCTCAGCCAATCGGGAGGGAGAGTCCCGGATGGTCAAGGCACTCGTGGACATCGCTGGATAGAGATGGGGCTCGGGTAAGTATTAGGGGGGCTGCTGCACATAGAAGGCTTTTTATCTTAATGCCTTTACAACCCCTTTAATATCGCTTTAAGGATGACAATTGGTGGTGTAACTCTTTGCCACCTACTAAAAGCTAAAGTGTCTATAAAACAACATACTGACCTTTAATTCGATTCAGGTTCTTCTTCAATGACATACTTTCCGACACAAACTGTGACATAAATCTTTGCTCCTAGCACAGTGCAGTTCTTCTAAAGAACTCAAATACCAATTACCCAACCCTAAGACAGGTAGAAATGTCACCTGTTTCCATGACTCGTAATTACTAACTGTACCTGCTAGTAAAATTTCCACAGGTATGACAATGAATGTATTCGTCTGAAATGTTGGTATTGTAATCGGAATATAGCTGGAAGCTGTCTCACGTGATTTGAAGACTTCAGTGGCCCGTGTACATACAATACATTGTATTGAACTTGTAAGCCAGAGCAGTAGTTCATAACATGGTCAGGACAGGCAGCGAGGTAGGTAGAGGAGGACAACAACAGCAGGACTGCTAAGGATCGATGGATGGGGGGGGGGGGGGGGGGGGGGGGCACTTGGGCTTTTAGCCTTAGGTGCTAAATAACCTTGTCCCAGCACCATACCATTGACTCAGCTCACTATCCTATAATTGGGGCCAAAACAACCATTATTTTGCTACACCAGCAAGGAATGTGCGTACTGTAAATCTGACAAGCCAGCTATCACATGAAAGCAATTCAGCAGCTGTGCAGCCATTGGATTGCTTACACATGCCTCCATATGTGTTGTTCTTTATCCATGTTTGCGCATCGGCCCACGGCTGATCTCTCCTCCCTGCTAATGAGCCAGATGCTGCGTGCAAAACGCTTTATTGGAGGATAAGGGAGAAAAATAAGTGTGAAATGCATGACTCCAGTGGGTGTAACAAGATGTCCGCTTGCTGCCTTCTCACTGTGGATGAGTGTGGGGTGTAGCAAGATGGCCGTGACGGAACATCACTTCCGTTACAAAATCTGACGGGTCGCCTAATCTGATGAAACACCTGGATTTTTTTTTACTTTTGTCAGCTGTCAGAAGTGAGCAGAGAACTCTCTGAATTGTTACATAGAATTGGGGAAATGCGGTTTTCAGATCGGGAGGGGGGTAGAATCGCGATTTTGATTCTTTAACGATTAATCGTGCAGCTCTAGAAACCATATAACATTGGCAGGGGTGCTCGCAATAGTCATTTTTTTATTCATGTAACCTAAACCTTTAGCTCTAAAAGAAATCTGGAAGTACAGGCAGTTTTCACTGGATTTCTGGCAGGATCGAAAGGTATTTTGTTTTGCAGTGATTGAGCGGAGATCATCGTTAGGGTTTATAAAATGACTGAAGTCAGTGATACAATCAGGAGCAGTTAATACTTTCACTATGTGACCTGTACATGGCGGATATCCTCATACCTCATCTGGTAATGATTAGCCACCCTCTCTCGATGCTGAAAGTCACTTCCATCTGTGCCGCTGGCTCGAGGACCCGCTCGGGAAGCCATAATTCAGTCCAGCTCCTACAAGACAGATGGAAATAAAGAGAAGAGCAATGGGTTATGTATTTAATTGCTGTGGTTGTATTAATGGACACACAGGAATGTGTTAGGAATTCAAATATATGTCTAAATGATTGCATATGTATCCTTCTTTAACCAGGTCAGTTTTCAGAGCTGTCACACTTTGAATGACAATTGCGCGGTCATGCAACACTGTACCCAAACTACATTTTTATCATTTTTTTTGAGAGAGAAGCTGCTTTATTTTTGGTGGTATTTAATCACCACTGGGTTTTTATTTTTTTGCTAAACTTTTGAAAAAAAAAAAAGAAGTTTTTTCTTAGTTTCTGTTGTAAAATTTTGCAAATAAATAATTTTTCTCCTACACTGGTGTGTGTTGATGAGGCTGCACTGATGGACTGCACTGATGGGTGGCACTAATGGGCACTGACAGGAAGCACTGATGAGCTCTGATAAGTGGCACTGACAGGAAGCGCTGACAGGCAACACTGATTAGGTCTGATAGGTGGCACCGATGAGCAATGACATGCAGCACTGATTACTGATGGGCGATGATAGGCAGCACTGATGAGCACTGATATGCGGCACTGATGGGCGCTGACAGGCAAAAAGTGATGGGCGCTGACAGGCAAAAAGTGATGGGCGCTGACAGGCAAAAAGTGATGGGCGCTGACAGGCAAAAAGTGATGGGCGCTGACAGGCAAAAAGTGATGGGCGCTGACAGGCAAAAAGTGATGGGCGCTGACAGGCAACAGTGATGGGCGCTGACAGGCAACATTGATGGGCGCTGACAGGCAACAGTGATGGGCGCTGACAGGCAACAGTGATGGGCGCTGACAGGCAACAGTGATGGGCGCTGACAGGCAACAGTGATGGGCGCTGACAGGCAACAGTGATGGGCGCTGACAGGCAACAGTGATGGGCGCTGACAGGCAACAGTGATGGGCGCTGACAAGCAACAGTGATGGGCGCTGACAGGCAACAGTGATGGGCGCTGACAGGCAACAGTGATGGGCGCTGACAGGCAACAGTGATGGGCGCTGACAGGCAACAGTGATGGGCGCTGACAGGCAACAGTGATGGGCGCTGACAGGCAACAGTGATGGGCGCTGACAGGCAACAGTGATGGGCGCTGAAAGGCAACAGTGATGGGGGCTGACAGGAAGTGCTGATGGGCACTGACAGGCAGCAGTAATGAGCGCTGATATGCGGCACTAATGAGCGATGACAGGCAACAGTGATGGGCGCTGACAGGCAACAGTGATGGGCGCTGACAGGCAACAGTGATGGGCGCTGACAGGCAACAGTGATGGGCGCTGACAGGCAACAGTGATGGGCGCTGACAGGCAACAGTGATGGGCGCTGACAGGCAACAGTGATGGGCGCTGACAGGCAACAGTGATGGGCGCTGACAGGCAACAGTGATGGGCGCTGACAGGCAACAGTGATGGGCGCTGACAGGCAACAGTGATGGGCGCTGAAAGGCAACAGTGATGGGGGCTGACAGGAAGTGCTGATGGGCACTGACAGGCAGCACTAATGAGCGCTGATATGCGGCACTAATGAGCGATGACAGGCAGCAGTGATGGGCGCTGACAGGCAACAGTGATGGGCGCTGATAGGCAACAGTGATGGGCGCTGATAGGCAACAGTGATGGGCGCCGATAGGCAACAGTGATGGGCGCCGATAGGCAACAGTGATGGGCGCCGATAGGCAACAGTGATGGGCGCCGATAGGCAACAGTGATGGGCGCCGATAGGCAACAGTGATGGGCGCCGATAGGCAACAGTGATGGGCGCCGATAGGCAACAGTGATGGGCGCCGATAGGCGGCACTGATAGGTGGTACTGATGGGGCTGCACTGATGATCAGTATAGATGTCCCTTGTGGATTGGTGCTTACCGGCTCTCCTCTTCTCACGCACTGTCAGCGCGAGAAGAGAACGGCAAATTACCGGCAAATTCTGTTTACACTTTGATCAGCTGTGATTGGACACAGCTGATCACATGGTAAAGGGCCACCCCGATCTGTGACCAGCTGTGTCCAGAGGACACAGCGATCACAGAATGCTCCCCATGTGCGTTCCGGGTGGGAGGGGCGGGGAGGCAGGGTTCTGGGAGGATGTCAATAGACGCCCGGAAATGTGCTGTAGCCATCATTCATCAGCAAGAGGTTAAATCTGAAATATATTTTGCCTTCCTGGTCCCCCTCCCCTCATCACCATGCTCATTAAATTTTTAAATACAATCTTTCCATTTTTATTACATACCTTATTATAAACCTACTTCCTCCTCCTACATGAATGAGTAATAGCTGGTTCAGATACAGCCTTGCTTTCAGTAGGTGTAGGTCATACCACATGGCATTTCTCCAGCAACCAGCTGAATGTGCATTAGAAGCTACAGCAAGCCTCATTTCCTGATTGGAGGACTTCCAACATCATCTTGCTTATTCCTCCCCAGCCTCTTTGGCATGTCCCTTTCCTTCACTGGATTTCAGTTTTTTCAATCATGGGGACTCAGTGCCACATGTAGCCGTTACCTCGGGTGATCTGCATCCAAATTCAGCCTAACAATGCCCATTCCTCCAGACTGACATCCACCCATCAAGACATTTTGATATTTGCATAACTCCTCCCAAGAGCCAACCCATTGCTTACATCAGGACTGAGGTCTCGTGAGAGGAGTGCTGAGGCCGGGTGCTGTGCTGTTTTCAGGAAGCTATGTACAGCACCTTGCCAACCTCTCCTACCAGCCATGAGCTGCTTTTGTTGCACAGAGACCTTAGTGATGACATAGGTAACGGCTACATGTGGCACTGAGTCCCCATTATTGAAAAAACTGAAATCCAGTGAAGGAAAGGGACATGCCAAAGAGGCTGGGGAGGAATAAGCAAGATGATGTTGGAAGTCCTCCAACCAGGAAATGAGGCTTGCTGTAGCTTCTAATGCACATTCAGCTGGTTGCTGGAGAAATGCCATGTGGTATGACCTACACCTACTGAAAGCAAGGCTGTATCTGAACCAGCTATTACTCATTCATGTAGAAGGAGGCAGTATCTGGGGGCTCCTTTTTTTAAAGCGGACCTACACTGCATCTGAGCACTACAAACTAAAAACTTTATTAAACTCACTTTTAATATTCAAAACAAACGCCCCCATCCATCCATGTTTCTATGTTTTATATTTGCTGAGAAATCACTTTGACACACCCCCCCCCCCCCCCCCAGCATTTCTGGCAGTGGCCATCTTAAGTAAGGGCAGATGATTCATGTAGCATTTACTTCCTGGAATCCATCTGCCCTTAGCTCGGGCATGCAGGCATTCTGTCAGAATCGGTGACCCATCAGAATAAGTAATGGAAGTGACGTTCCATCACAACCGCGATGGCCATCTTGCTACACCCCGCACTTGGCCGCAGTAAGCTTGTGTTCTGTCAGATTAGGCGACCCGTCAGATCTGGTAACGTTCCATCACGCCCATCTTGGTACACCCCGCACTCCTCCGCAGTAAGCCTACAGTCAGTAGGCGGCAAGCGGACCTCTTTTTACACCCACCAGAGTCTTGCATGTCACACTTATTTTTACCAGTAAACTGAGCTTATATAGTGAAATACACGGTTTAGAATTTTAAAAGCAGCGACAAGCCTGCTGATCTCACAGGTTTGCTAATCTGACAGATCACCGCTGCTTTTAAAATTCAACATCAAAACAGTCAGACAGGTTTCTAAATCGTGTATTTCACTATTTAACCAATTGCCATCCAGGCCAATTCTGACATTTCTCTCCTACATGTAAAATTCATAATTTTTTTTGCTAGAAAATTACATAGAACCTCCAAATATTATATATGTTTTTTTTAGCAAAGACCCTAGCGAATAAAATGGCGGTTGTTGCAACGTTATATCTTGCATGGTATTTTCGCAGCAATTTTTTTGGAAAAGAAACAGTTTCATGCTTTGAAAAAAAAAAAAAAAAAAAACAAACATTAAAAGTTAGCCCAATTTTTTTGCATTTTTGTGCATTGTGAAAGATGAAGCTATGCCGAGTAAATAGATACCTAACATGTCACGCTTCAAAATTGCACAGGCAAGGAATTGCAAGGAATGACGCCAAACTTTGGTACTTAAAAATCCCTATAGGTATAGGCAACGCTTTAACATTTTTTACTGGTTACATGTTTTGAAGTAAAGAGGAGGTCTAGGGCTAGAATTATTGCTCTCGCTCCAACGTTCGCGGCGGTACCTCACATGTGTGGTTTGAACACCGTTTTCATATGTGGGCGGGACTTAGTTATGCATTTGTTTCTACGTGCGAGCTCACGGGGACAGGGGCACTTTACATTTTTTTTTTTTATCTTTTCTTTTTAAGTTTGACACTTAAAAAAATCATTTTTGATCACTTTTATTCCTATTACAAGGAATGTAAACATGTCTTGTAATAGGAATATGGCATGACAGGACCTCTTTACATTGAGATATGAGGTCAATAAGACCCCACATCTCACCTCTAGGCTGGGAAGCCTGAAATACAAAAAAAAAAAAAAACAATAAACGATCTCGGCTTCCCAGCCAAGGCGGCGCCATTTGTTTAAATGCAGAGGTCGGGCGTGACGTCATACCATCGCGCCGGGCCTCCGAACGATCATAGAGACTCCGGCGATCATCTGGTCCGCTGGAAATCTCTATGGTAAACATCTGGGGCCAGTGGATCCGATCTCTGACTCACCGATGGAAGCGGTGAGTTGGTAGAAGCACCGGAGGGTGGCGGGGGAGGGGGGGACGTGCCCTCTCGCCGCCCATAAGATCAATCAAGCGGCGGAACTGCCGCTATAATCGTTCTTATGGTGTAGGGAATTGCCGGCTGAAAAAGTCGATATCTGAATGATGCCTGTAGCAGCACACATCATTCAGATATCCCCGCTCAAAGTCAAGGACGTTCCATTATGTACCTTGGGCGGGAAGTAGATAAGCTCAGTTTACTGGTAAAAATATGTGAAATGCAAGACTCTGGTGGGTGTAAAAAGATGTCCGCTTGTCGCCTTCTGGCTGTAGGCTTACTGCGGACAAGTGAAGGGTGTACCAAGATGGACGATTATTTCTGTTACCAGATCTGACGGGTCGCCGATTTTGACGGAACACCTGCAGTTAGAAGGCGACAGCGGACATCTTTTTACACCCAGCCAAGTCTGGCATTTCACACTTATCTTTACCAGTAAACTGAGCTTAGATCGTGAAATACACGATTTAGAAATCCGTCTGACTGTTTTGATGTTGAATTTTAAAAGCAGCGGCAAGCCTGCTGATCTCACAGCCAGAACACCACCGATTTCAAAATATTTCACTATATAAGCTCAGTTTACTGGTAAAATAAGTGTGAAATGCAAGACTTGGGTGGGTGTAAAAAGATGTCTGCTGCTGCCTGCTGACTGTGGGCTTACTGCGGCCAAGTGCGGGGTGTACCAAGATGGCCGTCGCAGTGTAGTGACAGAATGTCACTTCCGCTACCGAATCTGAGGGGTCGCCGATTTGTATGGAACACGGGCAGGAGGATGTGCTTAGCTGGGAAAACCTTCTCCCCTCTTAGGACGTATGACACTATTTTGGCCTAGGCCAGAAACCAGGAAGTAACTGAAGAAATGAAAAAAAATAAAAGTTTAACCACTTGACCACTGGGCACTTAAACCCCCTTAATAACCAGACCAATTTTCAGCTTTCGGTGCTCTCACACTTTGAATGACAATTACTCAGTCATGCAACACTGCACCCAAATGAAATTTTTGCCCTTTTTTTTCACACAAATAGAGCTTTCTTTTGGTGGTATTTAATCACAGCTAGGTTCTTTATTTTTTGCGCTATAAAAGAAAAAAGACCGAAAATTCTGTAAAAAAAAATGCATTTTTCTTCGTTTCTGTTATAAAATTTTGCAAATTAGTAATTTTTTCTTCAAAACCGCTACATATCTTTGGTCAAAATAACCCAAATCGGTGGATTTTATTTGGTCTTTGTGAAAGTTATAGAGTCCACAAGCTATGGTGCCAATCTCTGAAAATTGATCACACCTGAAGTACTGACGGCCTATCTAATTTCTTGAGACCCTAACATGCCAGAAAAGTACAAATACCCCCCAAATGACCCCTTTTTGGAAAGAAGACATTCCAAGGTATTTAGAAAGCAATGCATGATGAGTTTTTTGAAGTTGTAATTTTTTCCCACAATTCTTTGCAAAAGCAAGATTTTTTTTTCACAAAATTGTCATATTAGCAGATTATTTCTCACACACAGCACATGTATACCACAAATTCCACCCCAAAACCCATTCTGCTATTACTCCCGAGTACGGTGATACCACATGTGTGAGACTTTTACACAGCGTGGCCACATACAGAGGCCCAACATGCAGGGAGCACCTTCAGGCATTTTAGGAGCACCCAGGCCAATTCTGACATTTCTCTTCTACATGTAAAAATCACAATTTATTTGCTAGAAAATGACATAGAACCCCAAAACATTATATTTTTTTTTTAGCAAAGACCCTAGAGAATACAATGGCGGTCGTTGCAACTTTTTATCTCGCACGGTATTTGCGCAGCAATTTTTTTAACACTTTTTTTTTTAAAAAACAGTTTTGTGCTTTAACCGCTTCAGATCCGGGCCATTGCCAAATGACGGCAACAGCGCGGATCTAAATTGCCGGGACTACGTCCATTGACGTCGTCCCGTGCACGAGCGGTCTGCGCGCCCCCTGCAGGGCGCGCGCGGCGCGCTCGGTGATCAGCGAGTCTATGAGACTCGCCTGATCACAGATCAGAGTAAGGGGTTGGTCCCAACCCCTTACCACATGATCAGCTGTCAGCCAATGACAGCTGATCATGTGATGTAAACAGAGCCGGTAATCGGCTATTTTTCCTCCTCGCGCTGACAGCGTGAGGAGGAAAAAAAAAACCCGATCACCGGCGGCCGTGATCGGGAGATCAGTCCCGATCACGGCGATCTTATAACACAAAGCAATAGGCAGCAGTGCTGCCTACCAGTGCCCACCAGATTAACCCATCAGTGCCCACAGTGCCATCAATCAGCGCCACCCATCAGTGCCCACAGTGCCATCCATCAGTGCCCACAGTGCCATCCATCAGTGCCACCCATCAGCACCCACATCAGTGCCACCCATCAGCATCCACATCAGTGCAACCTATCAGTGCCCATCAGTGTCACCTACCAGTGCCCATAAGTGCCCATCAGTGCCGCCCATCACTGCCCATCAGTGCCCCCCATCAGTGCCACCTATCCGTGCCACCTATCCGTGCCACCTATCCGTGCCGCCCATCCGTGCCGCCCATCCGTGCCGCCCATCCGTGCCGCCCATCCGTTCCGCACCATCCGTTGCCATCAGTGCCGCCTTATCTGTGCCCATCAGTACCGCCTTATCTGTCCCCATCAGTGCCGCCTTAACTGTGCCTATCAGTGCCGCCTTAACTGTGCCTATCCGTGCCCATCAGTGCAGCCTATCAGTGCCCACCAGTGCCGCCTCATCAGTGCATATCAATGAAGGAGAAAAATTACCTGTTTGCAAAATTTTATAACAAACTATTAAACATGATTTTTTTTTTTTTCAAAATTTTCCATTTTTTTTTGTTTGTTTAGCAAAAATAAAAATCCCAGCTGTGATTAAATACCACCAAAAGAAAGCTCTATTTGTGGGGAAAAAAATGATAAAAATTTCATTTGGGTACAGTGTTGTATGACCGCGCAATTGTCATTCAAAGTGCGACAGCGCTGAAAGCTCAAAATTGGTCTGGGCAGGAGGGGGGTTTAAGTGCCCAGTAAGCAAGTGGTTAATAAAAAACAAAACAGTAAAGTTAGCCCAATGTTTTTGCATAATGTGAAAGATGACGTTATGCCGAATAAATAGATACCTAACATGTCACCCTTCAAAATTGTACACGCTCGTGGAATGGCGCCAAACTTTGCTACTTAAAAATCCCCATAGGAGACGCTTTAAAAATTTTTACTGGTTAGATGTTGTGAGTTACAGAGGAGGTCTAGGGCCAAAATTATTGCTCTTGCTCTACCGATCGCAGCGATACCTCACATGTGTGGTTTGAACACCATTTTCATATGTGGGCGGGACTTACGTATGCGTTCGCTTCTGCATGCGAGCACACGGGGAAATTTTTATTTTTTTTATTGTTCATTTTACTTTATTTTTTTCCAAAAAATACATTTTTTGATCACTTTTATTCCTATTACAAGGAATGTAAACATCCCCTGTAATAGGAATATGGCATGACAGGTCCTCTTTACAGTGAGATATGGGGTCAATAATATCTCACCTCTAGGCTGGGAAGCCTGAAATAAAAAAAAAAAAAAAAAAAAAAAGATCCTGGCTTCGATCGTAGCGGTGAGTCGGTGGAAGCACCTGAGGGCGGCGGGAGGGGGGGACATCCCCTCTCGCCTCCCGTAAGAACGATCAAGCAGTGGAACAGCCACTATGATCATTCTCATGGTGTAGGGAATCGCCGGCTGAAAAAGCTGATATCTGAATGATGCCTGTAGCTGCACCCATCATTCAGATATCCCCGCACAAAGTCAAGCCACATACAGAGGCCGAGTACAGCCGAGTACAGCCGAGTACAGCCGAGTATGGCGGGATGGATGGCTGGATGTGACTGCACATATCACTGAGCAGCGCTGTGGGCACTACACATCCAGCCCACAGTGCGGCTCCCATCCGATCCCTCCCCCTCTGTACCGATCGGTACAGAGAGGGGAGGGAGGAACCGCCGTCATATCATGACGCCGGTTTGTTTACATGTGATCGCTCCGTCATTTGACGGCCGCGATCAGGTCTTCTGGACCCGGCGGTCACGGATCTTCCCGTGTGCGCGCCCCAGGGGGCGCACGGGAGCAGTTTTCTGGAATCACGTCATATGATGTGATCCCAGAGTTATCCAACCGCCCTGCAGCCGTCATTTGGCTATGGGCCGGTTGGCAACTGGTTAAAATAAATAGATGTGACAATCTTTCCTATCTTTTTACTAAGGCTAGCAGCATATGGATTAAAAATAGTCAATACTGTTTGAGGGAGTAAAGTTCCACTTTGGGGAGGGCTTCCGGATTTAATTAGCTTTCTAGCCGCAGACCCCTACAACCACCGGGCCAGGGTTGTGAGGATGAGGCTCTTGTCCTTCTCATTATGGAGACAAGATCCTATATCAGGGGGCATCTCACCCCAGCAAGTTACCCTCTCCCAGGTGGATGGCATGTGGTCTTGAATGGTCCAGGAGGGAAACACAGACTCATACCCTTCCTCTCCTGACCTGTCAAGTTGTGTACGCCAATATCAGTCTGGTATGGACTTTATTTTCTTTTTTCTTAAAATCTATACCAGGCCATGTATTTTGGGGGACCACACTTTTTTTTTTTGTCTGTCTTTTAGATTTCAGACCTTCAGAGGTACCTTCAGATTTTGCAAGTGGCTTTAACCACTTCAATACCAGGCACTTATACACCTTCCTGCCCAGGCCAATTTTCAGCTTTCAGCGCTGTCGCAAATTGAATGACAATTGCGCGGTCATGTTACACTGTACCCAAACAAATTTTTTATTATTTTGTTCCCACAAATAGAGCTTTCTTTTGGTGGTATTTGATCACCTCTGCGATTTTTATTTTTTGCGCAACAAATAAAAAAAAGACCGAAAATTTTGAAAAAAAAAAAAGTTTTTCTTTGTTTTGTTACAAATTTTTGTAAATAAGTACGTTTTCTTCTTCAATGATGGGCACTGATATGGCTGCACTGACGGAACCTTATGGGCAGCACTGATGGGTGGCACGGATGGACACTGATGGCTGGCATTGCTGGGCATCATTGTTTTTTATTGTGTCACAGAGGTGCCAGTCAGTGCCCATTTGTGGGCACTGATTGGCAATGTTGGGCATCAATTTTCACATGTGGATGGCCATGGGGGATGTACCTGGCCATCCACGTTAGGTGCTTCCCTGGTGGTCCTGGCGGCTTCCCTGGTGGTCCAGTGTGGGCATCCGATGGGGGCTGCACTGATAAACAATCAGCGCTGGAGGCTCTTTACCGAGATCGGTGTAGCGGTGTGTCACTGATACACCGCACCATCGATCGCCGCGATGCGCGCCCCCACAGGCGCGTGGCGGCGGTTATCCTGCAAGACGTCATATGACACCCAGTCAGGATAACTGAACCACGGCCCGGCTGTCATTCTGCTATAGGCCGGGCGGGAAGTGGTTAAACCTTAGATATAAAATATGAACAAAGAATATACCTCTATAGTGTGTACTTTAGGGTTTCATTTCTGCCTGCTGCTTCCTTCCTCTGCCATCAGCACGAGTCACTTCTGACAAGTGCCGGTCGACAGACCCCGCGCCCTAGTCTCTGCGATCCAGGCGCTTGGAACCACTTGCGTCACCTGCCAGCCGGGACCCGGAACCGACATGCGGGACTCTTCGCTGAACAGCAGCGGCACCCGCCTGGCCACCAGGGCCATGCCAGCGGAACCTGGGTACATAGACGCCGATGCCTACTGCGAGCCCTTGCATCCCCTGAGCTAGAGAGACCAGGGACTCCGGAACACCTACAGCCCCCCCTCCCCCGGAATGGGGGGGGGGGTGCTGGATGGTCACTGCACAACAAAAACAAAAGTAAGCCTTCTCCCTCCACGCGCAGCTCCCTGGTTGCAGCATGTGCTTCCACCATGGCGGAGGAAACACAATAACTGAAGTAAAAAATGTTATTCTCTCTCCAGTGTAAATTTGCTGTCCTCTCAAAATAACTCAACACACAGCCATTAATGTCTAAACCACTGGCAACAAAAGTGAGTACTCTCTTAAGTAAAAATGTCCAAATTGTGCCCAATTAGCCATTTTTCCTCCCCGGTGTCATGTGACTCGTTAGTCTTACAAGGTCTCCGGTGTGAATGGGGAGCAGGTATAATTTGGTGTTATCGCTCTCACTCTCTCATACTGGTCACTGGAAGTTCAACATGGCACCTCATGGCAAAGAACTCTCTGAGGATCTGAAAAAATAAAATTGTTGCTCTACATAAAGATGGCCTAGGCTATAAGAAGATTGCCAAGACCCTGAAACTGAGCTGCAGCACGGTGGCCAAGACCATACAGCGGTTTAACAGGACAGGTTCCACTCAGAACAGGCCTCACCATGGTCCAAAGAAGTTGAGTGCACGTGCTCAGCGTCATATCCAGAGGTTGTCTTTGGGAACTAGACGTATGAGTGCTGCCAGCATTGCTGCAGAGGTTGAAGGGGTGGGGGGTCAGCCTGTCAGTGCTCAGACCATACGCCGCACACTGCATCAAATTGGTCTGCATAGCTGTCGTCTCAGAAGGAAGCCTCTAAAGATGATGCACAAGAAAGCCCACAAGCAGTTTGCTGAAGACAAGCAGACTAAGGACATGGATTACTGGAACCACGTCCTGTGGTCTGATGAGACCAAGATAAACTTATTTGGTTCAGATGGTGTCAAGCGTGTGTGGCAGCAACCAGGTGAGGAGTACAAAGACAAGTGTGTCTTGCCTACAGTCAAGCATGGTGGTGGGAGTGTCAGGGTCTGGGGCTGTACGAGTCTTGCCAGCACTGGGGAGCTACAGTTCATTGAGGGAACCATGAATGCCAACATGTACTGTGACATACTGAAGCAGAGCATGATCCCCTCCCTTCAGAGACTGGGCCGCAGGGCAGTATTCCAACATAACGACCCCAAACACGCCTCCAAGACGACCACTGCGTGCTAAAGAAGCTGAGGGGTAAAGGTGATGGACTGGCCAAGCATGTCTCCAGACCTAAACCCAATTGAGCATCTGTGGGGCATTCTCAAATGGAAGGTGGAGGAGCGCAAGGTCTCCAACATCCACCAGCTCCGTGATGCCGTCATGGAGGAGTGGAAGAGGACTCCAGTAGCAACCTGTGAAGCTCTGGAGAACTCCATGCTCAAGAGGGTTAAGGCAGTGCTGGAAAATAATGGTGGGCACTCAAAATATTGACACTTTGGACATTTTTACCTAGGGGTGTACTTACTTTTGTTGCCAGCGGTTTAGACATTAATGGCTGTGTGTTGAGTTATTTTGAGGTGACAGCAAATGTACACTGTTATACAAGCTGTACACTCACTACTTTACATTGTAGCAAAGTGTCATTTCTTCAGTGTTGTCACATGAAAAGATATGATAAAATATACAGTATCTCACTTTTGTGAGATACTGAATATGCACACACGTGATTCGACACTTCCGGGTAGGGATGGCATAGGCAGGCTGCCGGCAGCTCTCTTCCACTGTGATTACACAGCGGAAGCTGATCAGCGGTTGTCCATTGCTCAATGTCCTTCAGCACCCGCGGATTGTCAGGCAGGGACACAGAACTGCAATCTGCCTATGTAAACAAGGCAGATCAACATTCTGACGGGGGGGGGGGGGGGGGGAGTTTGTGTCTCTGCAAAGCAGGGAATAAATGTCATCCCTTGCCTCAGTGAAAGCACTTCACACAGTAAACAAACACTGGCTAGGCACACAGTTAACCCTTTGATTGCCCGTTAACCCCTTCCCAGCCAGTGTCATTAGTACAGTGACAGTGCATAATTGTAGCACTGATCACTGTATTAGTGTCACTGGTTCCCAAAAAGTGTCAAAAGCATCAGTTAATGACCGATTTTTTTCCACTGCAATAATCGCAGTCCTGCTATAAGTTGCTGATCCCTGCCATAACTAGTAAAAAAAAAAAATAATAATAATAATACCATAGTTTGCAGACGTGATAGCTTTTGCGCATCCAATATACGCTTAGGCCTGGTTCACACCTATGCATTTTTTAGCAAGTTTTCAGTTTTGCAGAAACACACTACAGTCCATATAACATGGTTCCCTATGGGTCAGGTTCACATCTGTGCATTTTATGGAAAGGTCCAGGGACTTTTTCCTGGTTCCATAGACTTCAATGGATGAAAAGCGTGTATTAAAAAACGCAAAATGCACCTGCAATATGCAAACTGCATAGGTGTGAATCAGGCCTTATTGGGGTTTCTTTTTCACCCAAAAATATGTAACAGAATATACCGTATATACTCGAGTATAAGTCGAATTTTTCAGCACATTTTTTTGTGCTGAAAGTGCCCCCCTCGACTTATACTTGAGTCAAGCACTTTTCTGCAGCAAAAAATTTCATTTTCCGAACCGACTTTGGGGCCCCGTATCTCAGGGCCACTTGGTGCTAGGAACGCCAAATTTGGTATGCAAACCCAGTGGAACTGGTACCACAACATATCCAAATTTGAAGTTCCTAGCACTAAGTGGCCCCGAGATACGGGGCCCCATAATCGGTTCGGAAAATGTCATTCTCTGCTGAAGAAAAGTGCTTGACATTTTCTGAACCGACTTTGGGGCCCCATATCTCAGGGCCACTTGGTGCTAGGAACCCCAAATTTGGTGTGAAACCCCATTGGAACTGGTACCATAACATATCCAAAGCTGGGGTTCCTAGCACCAAGTGGCCCTGAGATACGGGGCCCCAAAACCGGTTCGGAAAATGTCATTCTCTGCTGCAGAAAAGTGCTTGACATTTTTGGAACTGATTTTTATCTCGGGGCCACTTGGTGCTAGAAATCCCAGCTTTGGAAATTTTATGGTGCTAGTTCCACTGGGTGTGCACACCAAATTTGGGGTTCCTAGCACTAAGTGGCCCCGAGATACGGGGCCCCAAATTCGGTCAACTGTGTCCATCTGCAGCAATGTAATTTCAGGACCCTTTGGGTTCAGAGACCCCAAATTTTGGCTGCAGCTAGGGGGCATCCAGGAACCCTTAACTACCGAGTTTGAAGTTCAGGGGACCTATGGCTGCAAATGGGCACAGTGAGGCATGCAAATGGGCACAGTGATGCTGCAAATGGGCATTGTTGACCCTCTTTTCCACTTACAGTAGCTGTGCATTTCTCATCCTCGTCTTATACTCGAGTCACTAAGTTTTTCCCATTTTTTTTGTAGTAAATTAGGGCCTCGACTTATACTCGGAACGACTTATACTCGAGTATATACGGTATATATTGGCCTAAATTGATGAAGAAATTTAATTTTTTTATTGGACGTGCTTTATAGCAGAAAGTAAAAAATATTGTTTTGTTTTTTTGTTTTTTTTTAAATTGCGCAAAAAAATAGGATTTTTTACTTACCGTAAAATCCGTTTCTGTGAGTTCATTGACAGACACAGCCTTCTTTATTCGGTACGATACGGTAGGGTTATATCATCTCCGCAGGAGTAGGACTAGGCAGAACAAAAAAACAACCCCTGGCTACGCCCCATGGGCTGTCCTCCGTCAGTATATAACCCCCTCCCTGCTCTAGGTATTCCGTTTAGTAGCAAGCACTAATAGAAGTATCAAAAAACTCCATAGAAGGGTGGGTGCTGTGTCTGTCAATGAACTCAGAGAAATGGATTTTACAGTAAGTAAAAAAATTCTATTTTCTTATTCATTCATTGACAGACACACCCTACTTTATTTAGAACGGTAGGGACGCCCCAAAGCCGTGCTGAACATGAGGGGTGGGACAGCGAAAAATCCCAACCTAACAAAAGCCAACCAGGTAACAGGAGCTTCACACAGGACAAGCTGGAACCCAACCTGAACGATACCCCTTCAAGAGGAATTAGACCCTCTTAACAGCAGCCTGCAAAAAGCTTGCGGCCAAAAAAGGCACCCGCAGATGCCAACTAGAGCTGCACGATTCTGGGAAAAATGAGAATCACGATTCTTTTGCTTGGAATAAAGATCACGATTCGCTCACGATTCTCAAAAAAATAATTTTATTTTAAAGATTTACAACTTCTGCACATTAGATTATCAAACCAAATGGCAATAAATAGCCATACTCTTGCTTCAAACGAATTTAAAGTAATGAAAAACAATGTAATGTGAAATAAAGAAAATACATTACAAAAAACATTCAGGTATCATGTCAGTAGATAAACAGATTTACACTTAAAGATTCTTAGCTAGAAACACAAGCCTATCCACATTTTGTGGCTTCAGTGCAGAACGGCGACAAGTGACAATGTTGCCCCCTGTGCTAAAAACCCTTTCAGAAGGGGAACTGGTTGCAGGAATGCAAAGGTATTTTCTGGCCAGTGCAGACAATCTTGGATACTGCTCCTTATGAGCCTTCCACCAGCCTAATGGATCATCTTCACTGTCAGTGTTGCCTAAGAACTACAGTTACCGTATTTATCGGCGTATAACATGCACCCCAATTTAGGAGGGAATTTTAAGGAAAAAATTACTTTTAGGAGGGAAGTTGAAGGGAAAAAAAACTTACATTTAAATGCCCTTCATTGCAGCCTTCACAGTGCAGCCATGTCAGTGCAGCCATGTCAGTGCAGC